>JAPJBO010000540.1:0-153861 GCA_030068145.1 Diplonema papillatum
CCACACATCGACAACCACAGAGCGCTCCGCAAACTCGGGCATCACGTAGTCCGGATGCCCGGCCGAAACGGCGGCAAGAGTGTGCATTATCTCCGGGGCACACGAATGCCCCATGGGGAGACGTGTCAACTCCCACCATGCGCCCTCCGCGTCGCAGAACCGGAAGAGCCGAGTTGCGCCTGGAGGAATGGCCACTGCGTAGAACCCCGTTCTGAAGTCCCGCGTCGTGCCACACTCCTCATGTACCGCGGTAAGGTACTTGGACACATGCCCCAATGGCACGTGCGCTTCGTAACCCTGGGCGTCGGCCACGCGATTCCCATCGAACGACCACAAAATGAATCGCTGGCGCAACGCCCCGTCCTTCTCCTCGATGACGGTGAAGGGCACGTTTACCAGAGGGCCCGGACCAGGCGCTCGTCTGGCGATACCGTGTTTGGACAGCTCGCGCGCATGTCTAGGATCGAGTCGGGAAGGCGATCCCATTGACGGTAGAAGGTCGCCGGTTTCCGGTGAAAACGTCAGGCGCCACGTATCGTCAAAACGCTTGCGCGCCGCCGGTGTCATCCGATTCTTCAACTTCTCCACGTCCATACAGTCGATGGATGCTGCGTGAAGGGGAGCCTCCTTCTCTTCCTTCGTCCGAGGGAGCCGTGTCGAGCCGCCTCGTCTGGTGATCGAATGCCCGCCCGACTTCTCGAAGACATCCGACCGCAAGAAGCTGGTCACAGAAAGATCGTGACCTTCCCCGTCTCCAGGGCGCGTGCCATGTCGACGAGGCCACCGCCGTACCGAATCGTCATGTCGGATAGCGTCCCCGGGCCGCCCTTCTCCTCGTGCTTGCCCAGGCGATCGACGAGGTGCGGCGGGATCGGTTCCCCGCGTGCCATCAGCGCGAACAGCTGCGTCATCGCCCCTCTCTTGATCGAGTGAGCGGAGAACCCGCTCATCGTCGGAGTTCGGGCCCAGGTAGCATCCAGGGTCGTTGCCGTCATCGCCGAGAGCTGCCGGAACGGCGCACAGACCTGATAGAGGGCCGCAATCTCGGCGGTCAGGTGCCCCTTCACGACAGTGAATCTCGACGCCCGGAAGGGGTTGCGGCGGCGGCCCTTCGGCGTCTGCATCCAGTCGACGATGACCTCCTCCGTCGTAACCAGCAGAAATTGGTGCGACGAAAGCGACGCTACCTCCCCCCAACGGGCTGCCGTCTTCCAACACAGAAACACCCCGAGCCTGATCGTGGCCGGCTGGCCCCCCGCCCACGAAAGGAGGGTCTGCTTCTTTACCGGGGTAGCTTGACATAGAGGAACTGCCGCACCTGTATTGCGCAGTGCCGAAGAGAGCACACGCAGGGGACTGCTGTCGAGGCCCATCGCCCCAAACACCGCCGACAGGGACTTCGCATACGTAAGTAGCCCCTGAGGCCTCACGCCTGTTGCCGCCAGAAAGACACACGCAACATTCGCATCGATCAGGAGGCCGCGCTCCGATGTCCAGGCCTGGAGCCGACGCCACAAGCCACGGCGCTCCTGGAGGGTGGTCTCGGCCCAGATCGTCTGCGCGAGTGCCGTCAAGCGCGCTTCCGCCTGCGGCACCGTCACTCGCGCCTCCCCCGTACGGATCGTGCGCCCAGGTGTCCAACCCGTCAGCAGACTGTGGATGGCGCGGCCTAAAGCTGTTTGCGGACGGCTCGCCAACCCTGGCGCCTGAGAGGACACGCTGGAGGGTCTCAGCAACGTCGGACAGCCGCTCAGCAACGTCGAAGAAGGCGCCAATGCAGGCACAGCTCTTGCACGACCAGGCGGTTTCGGAAGAGGGAGGTCTCTCCTTGCGTGAAGGGTCTGGCGAGGCTCCACGATCTGGGGCGTGAGGACGTGAGTTTGCTTGATTTTGCCCGGATGGACAGACTTTGTAACTGGCAAGGGCTTTTGGGGCCGGAGGACGGCCAGTCAATGTTTTCCTCCGGCCTTTCCGTTTCCCTGCGACTTCTTGTACTGCCGCCTCGGACGCTCCGTCTTTTCCCGTTGTCCTCGAATCCCGGCCACGACCTTGTCGAACGGATCATCCGTTAACTGTTGGAGACCGCGCATGACGGATTTCCGGCTTATTCCCTCCTCAACGTAGACGCGCTGGGCACGGAGGTCCAGAAGGAGGTCGTTACCGAGCTTCACCTGCTCAGGGCAGCTTTCCCAACCGTCTGTCGTCGCCGCC
Organism: Diplonema papillatum; assembly: GCA_030068145.1. NCBI lineage: Eukaryota > Euglenozoa > Diplonemea > Diplonemida > Diplonemidae > Diplonema > Diplonema papillatum. Next base: position 2,212 of record JAPJBO010000540.1, read on the forward strand.
GATATCAACCAGCACTTGAGCCTCGTAAAGGTGTCATGGAGAAGATCACCACCTGGCAAATGCCGCCTCCCAGCAACATACGCCACGTCAAGGTCCCGGACTAGCGTCTCCGGGTCAACGGCCATCTGTCCCTTCCAGTCCAACACGTTCTTTGCCTCAGCCACAAACGACCGAAGAGTCGACTCCGAAGGTGCGCCCTTCTTCACGCTCTGCAGCTCCGCCACCGCCTGGCGAAGGGCTCCGAGCTCCAATCGCAGAGCTGCACCATCGTCGACGGCAGCCCGCCTAGGTGAAATCGGAGGACTTTGCGGCGGCGTTGGTGGGCGGGGTCCCTCTTGATCGGCGTTGTCGTCCCTGTCCGGGCGCCTGAGTTCCGGTGCGCCGGCTTTCCACTTGGAGCTAGCCTTCATTGCCAGCTTCAGAATCCGCGGGTTGATCAGCGACGCATCCGCGAGCAGAGCTGCTACCTTCCACGCTTCTAGCGCCTCCACCTTCTCGTCCAAATCACTACCCACGTCCACCTCCAGGAGATCCCGCACCACGGCCTTCGCGGAAGGCAGTTGCTCTCCATCCGGTAGAGCACCGAAGAAGTGGATGATCCACTCGCGCAGGTCAGAGAGAACAATGTATCGCCTAAGAAACGGCTTTCCCACTAGCTCCGTGAACGACGCAGTGAACTCCTTTGGCAGCGTCCATCCTTGGTGGCCCGACGAGGACTCCTTGTAGAAAACGGACGCGCGGGGATCATTGGGCATGGCAGAAAGAAGAAGAATTCAGTCTCAGAAGACCCACCTCAGCCCACCCGAAGTCTCCTGTTGTAGGCTCGGGTGGTGTGCTCATCCTGCCATGCGCTTTGTCCAGTTCCTACCGTGTACTAAAGTAGTAGTAGTAGTAGTAGTAGTAGTAGTAGTAGTAGTAGTAGTATGTGTCGTCTGCCGAAGCAGCCGGAAGCAGCAGGCGCAGGGGGCAGGTCTTGCTTTATGGAGACCCGCCCCCGGCATCCCGACTGTCCAATCACTGTCGAGTAAGTTTGCGCCTATTGTGATGAGGTGGCTGACCAGGCCCCCACGAAGCCTCTTCGAAAAAAACGTAGAATCGAAAAGGGAAAAGGGTCGCAGGGAGTGCAAGACGCAGGTGGGTTTGAAACCTTGAGGAACTAGTCCCTCTTTTTCACCGCGGTGTACTACGCGGGTTCTTCGTCTCGGGTTTCGCTCGTTAACGCAGACCAAACGAAAGTTAGAGCTCGTCAGTGGGTCCTTGGGGTAGGGAGATATTAGCAGACCTCGCGCATCCTCCAGTCGTACAGCAGGTGCTCGAAGACGGCTCGGGGAACTGCTAGGGTAGTGCCGACACGGTACCGAGGGGCTGCGACAGGCGTCATGGGAGCCGGGAAAAACCGATTGGTCGCTTTGAGAGCGGAGGCCTTCGGATGCGAGCCGAGCCGCAGCAGAGCGCTCGCCTTGAGGGTGGCCGCCTCTTCCGGGTACTGCGTCAGCAGGGCTGACTGCTCGATGCGCAGACTCGCCGACCGCGCCTTGCCTTCCTTCAACACTTCCTCCGCCAGCTGCGTCCAGTGGCTGTGCCGGCCGTTGAAAGCCGCGCAGTTGCTGCACAGAAGCTCCAAATCAGCCTCGAACTCTTCAAGGCTTGTGTACACTGTCCGCGCCCGTTCTGCCATTTCGAGCAGCCACATCGGCTGCACGATCCTCTCCTTATAAATCGAGCCCAGCTGCCCTACAGGGTCCGACAGGAACACATGATTGTCGCCTGGTCTGTCAAGCTCCGTCGCCAGCCCGCTCAGTTCCCGCCGCAGCCACGTCAAGAAAGGGCCGTTGGCATCGACGTCGACAACCTTCGTGTTTGCGTGCGTCAGACGAGGTCGCTTCTGCCCGCCTGCTTTCTTCGCCGACATGCCACGGTCGGGAAAAACGGGTGAAGGGCGAGAATTGTGATTGGGAACGCGGCTTTTCGGTGTTCCTTTCCCCGCCGACTGTTCCAGTTGAAAAGAATAGGCGCGATGGTTGTTTGTACGCGCCGGCTAAAAGAAATGCGAATGTTCGGTAATTCTGCTTCGCTGGTTACCCGAACGCTCTCATACAAGGAGGTCGCTTGCAGTGTTGTATGACTCGGCGAAGATCGAGAGACATGGAGGGAATGCAAAATGAATCGGTCATGTGCCCATGAAAATGCAAAAGTCAAGACTGTTCCCATCCCACGGACTCATTCGAGATCCACTCGCATGCGCTCGATCAAAAATAGTCAAGGCAATCGGGAAGACACGATGGTGAAATACGAAAAGCAATCCAGGAAAGCTAAAGCCCTGCAAGTACCATCGTATCCGCAAATGTCTCGTCACGGACTCTCGTGCTTCAGTGGATTATCGACGTGAGGTTTGTGTTGTTGGAGTATCAATCAGGGGTAAGCGGTTGATCTTCAATGAAGTTCAGATTGCCTAGGGCGTGTCCGCAAATATATCATCACAGACTCTCTTGTAACAATAAGCTACAGACGTGGTGGTTGTGTTGTGGGAGTATCGATCAGAAGTAAGGTAGGGTAAGCGGTTGATCTTCAATGAAGTTCAGATTGGCTAGGGCGTGTCCGCAAATATATCATCACAGACTCTCTTGGACAGTGAGCTATCGACGTGCGGTTGTGTTGTCGGAGTATCACTCAGAAGTCAGGTGGGGTAAGCGGTTGATCTTCAATGAAGTTCAGATTGGCTAGGGCGTGTCCGCAAATATATCATCACAGACTCTCTTGGACAGTGAGCTATCGACGTGTGGTTGTGTTGTCGGTGGATCGATCAGAAGTCAGGTGGGGTAAGCGGTTGATCTTCAATGAAGTTCAGATTGGCTAGGGCGTGTCCGCAAATGTCTCATCACAGACTCTCTTGTCACAGTAAGCTACAGACGTGTGGTGGTTGTGTTGTGGGAGTATCGATCAGAAGTAAGGTAGGGTAAGCGGTTGATCTTCAATGAAGTTCAGATTGGCTAGGGCGTGTCCGCAAATATATCATCACAGACTCTCTTGTAACAATAAGCTACAGACATGGTGGTTGTGTGGTGGGAGTATCGATCAGAAGTCAGGTGGGGTAAGCGGTTGATCTTCAATGAAGTTCAGATTGGCTAGGGCGTGTCCGCAAATATATCATCACAGACTCTCTTGTCACAGTAAGCTACAGACGTGTGGTGGTTGTGTTGTGGGAGTATCGATCAGAAGTAAGGTAGGGTAAGCGGTTGATCTTCAATGAAGTTCAGATTGGCTAGGGCGTGTCCGCAAATATATCATCACAGACTCTCTTGGACAGTGAGCTATCGACGTGCGGTTGTGTTGTCGGAGGATCGATCAGAAGTCAGGTGGGGTAAGCGGTTGATCTTCAATGAAGTTCAGATTGGCTAGGGCGTGTCCGCAAATGTCTCATCACAGACTCTCTTGTCACAGTAAGCTACAGACGTGTGGTGGTTGTGTTGTGGGAGTATCAATCAGAAATATGGTAGGGTAAGCGGTTGATCTTCAATGAAGTTCAGATTGGCTAGGGCGTGTCCGCAAATATATCATCACAGACTCTCTTGGACAGTGAGCTATCGACGTGCGGTTGTGTTGTCGGAGAATCAATCAGATGTAGATGGGTAAGCGGTTGATCTTCAATGAAGTTCAGATTGGCTAGGGCGTGTCCGCAAATATATCATCACAGACTCTCTTGTAACAATAAGCTACAGACATGGTGGTTGTGTGGTGGGAGTATCGATCACAAGTCAGGTGGGGTAAGCGGTTGATCTGCAATGAAGTTCAGATTGGCTAGGGCGTGTCCGCAAATATATCATCACAGACTCTCTTGTAACAGTGAGCTATCGATGTGCGGTTGTGTTGTCGGAGTATCACTCAGAAGTCAAGTGGGGTAAGCGGTTGATCTTCAATGAAGTTCAGATTGGCTAGGGCGTGTCCGCAAATGTCTCATCACAGACTCTCTTGTCACAGTAAGCTACAGACGTGTGGTGGTTGTGGTGTGGGAGTATCAATCAGAAATATGGTAGGGTAAGCGGTTGATCTTCAATGAAGTTCAGATTGGCTAGGGCGTGTCCGCAAATATATCATCACAGACTCTCTTGTAACAGTGAGCTATCGATGTGCGGTTGTGTTGTCGGAGTATCACTCAGAAGTCAAGTGGGGTAAGCGGTTGATCTTCAATGAAGTTCAGATTGGCTAGGGCGTGTCCGCAAATGTCTCATCACAGACTCTCTTGTCACAGTAAGCTACAGACGTGTGGTGGTTGTGTTGTGGGAGTATCAATCAGAAATATGGTAGGGTAAGCGGTTGATCTTCAATGAAGTTCAGATTGGCTAGGGCGTGTCCGCAAATATATCATCACAGACTCTCTTGGACAGTGAGCTATCGACGTGCGGTTGTGTTGTCGGTGGATCGATCAGAAGTCAGGTGGGGTAAGCGGTTGATCTTCAATGAAGTTCAGATTGGCTAGGGCGTGTCCGCAAATGTCTCATCACAGACTCTCTTGTCACACTAAGCTACAGACGTGCGGTTGTGTTGTCGAAGTATCGATCAGAAGTCAGGTGGGGTAAGCGTAAGTTCAGATTGGCTAGGGCGTATCCGCAAATGACTCACCACAGACTCTCGAGTTACAGGGAGCTATCGACGTGAGGTTGTGTTGTTGGAGGATCGATCAGAAGTCAGGTGGGGTAAGCGGTTGATCTTCAATGAAGTTCAGATTGGCTAGGGCGTGTCCGCAAATGTCTCATCACAGACTCTCTTGTATCAGCGAGCTACAGACATGTGCTTGGGTTGTCTGAGGAGATGCATTTTGTACATTGTCATCTTTACTGGTTACATTGCATTTCCGCCGTGGATCGCGTTGGGTATTGTATTGCATTGTACCTGCAGACATGCATTACGTGCCTGACTGCCAAGAGCGAGAGAAACGTATAGAAACCAAAAGTCGCTATCATGTGGTTCGACGGTTGGCTAGTTTGTGGAAAAATGAAGCTAGGATGGCGGTGAAAAGGGGCCCTTGAAGGCCGCATGCACGCCCGTGAATCGCTTGGGCAGTACCTTTCGTATACACACACGCGGACGTTTGCTCTTTGAAGGAACACAACCCGGTACTTTTAATGGCTGCCCGGGAAAGGACAGGTCTCGCGAGATAACGCGTATCCAAATCAGAATGTGCATGGGATGCGGGACTGGATCTGACACGAAACAGATGCGGATTCTCTCAGTTTCACTGTGGGCATCGGACATCAAAGCCAGAGCAGGACAACACAGCCAGTAAACCAGGAGGAGGGGGGTGTGGGCTACTCGAGAATCAAAATACCGCCAAAAGACCTCGACCTTTTAGGCCGAGATAAATACCCCAACGCTCCTGCAAGTTTTCCCTCGCTCCTCTTGCTCATTATTGCGATTCCCAAATGATCTGACATGAAGCGCATTGTTCTCCATTGTTTACTTTTGTGTGACACTTTTGTTGTGACACTTTTGTGTGACACTTTTTGTGTGACACTTTTGTGTGACACTTTTGTGTGACACTTTTGTGTGACACTTTTGTGTGACACTTTTGTGTGACACTTTTGTGTGACACTTTTGTGTGACACTTTTGTGTGACACTTTTGTGTGACACTTTTGTGTGACACTTGTATGTGACACTTTTGTGTGACACTTTTGTGTGACACTTTTGTGTGACACTTTTGTGTGACACTTTTGTGTGACACTTTTGTGTGACACTTTTGTGTGGCGGGTTGTAGCCGACGTCGACATAGTCTTCTGATCCTGCCGGGTGTGTTCTTAACTGGGGAAGGTCAGCGCAAAAGTGTCACACAAAAGTGTCACACAAAAGTGTCACACAAAAGTGTCACACAAAAGTGTCTGCTTCCCCGCCACCCGCCGTGGGACAAGGCCCGACTGGGCTGAACGCTAGCCAGCATTCCCCCTTTTTATCCCTGCTCGTGGCTGCCGAAGAAAGATTCCCACCTCAAGGTAACGGCGCGGGATGCATCCATCAGCGGAACATGCCCAGTCTATTTGGGAAAGTGAATGGCCTTGGGGAATCGTCCCCCAGTGCGCGGTCGCGATTGGCAATTCAGCTGCTACTATATATATAGCGATTGTGCTGCCGCCGACGCCAGTGGCCCGAGTGCCCAGTGGGACAATCAACCTGGGCTGATGGACGGCTGCTTTTTTTTGCCTGCATTGCATCACTTGGCCGAGATCGGCGGTTGTCGTTTGGGTTCGAATGCAAAGTATCTGTGGCGATAAACTGCATCGCCGGCGTCGCGGTTATCTCTTCGAACGTGTTGTGGCATGCGTTTGGTGCTCCGCTTTTGCTTCGACTGCTCGTCCAGCTTCATCGGTTGCGCATCGGTAGTTGCTTCTTTGCGGCGCTGGGGCAATGGCCGTGTTGCCTTCTGTGGAACTGCCGAGGTCGATCGTCGCTTCTTCGTCTGCAGTTGTCGTGAACCCGTGGAGACCAGCACGTACCGCGGACGACCGACTACTGCGTTGGGCACTGGGGCGTTGCCCGGGGCATGGGCTGTTCCTGCTCGTTGTCGCCTAAGGGGACACCCTGCTCGTAGCACCAATGGCATGCGCCGTTGTGCTTGATGAGGCACGGGATCATCCACCGGTTGATGAAGGCGAGCAATTCACGGCCCTGGGCCGAGTAGTGCTGGGCGGGCGGCATCGGAAACGCCTTCGACAATTCGTCGAACGCTCCGCTGTGCATCGAATCCCGGGGGCTCGCCCGCGCGTGGGGATCTTGGTGGCGGTGGGAAGAGGACGAGCTGACGCTGAGCTCCAAGTCAGCCCCTCCTTCGGGTTTCGGATGCGCTGCGCCTGCTTGGGTGAAACTGGACGAGCGCCGGAAAAGTGCGACGGGCTCGTGTTTGGCCACCGCCTGGAGCACGTGGTATCCGTGCTCCTGCGGGGAAAGGTCCTGGCCGAGGCTGGCCTGAAACTCGTGCTTCGCCACCTCGAACACGCGACCGTTGAGAACCGACCGGAGGGTGACGTCCACTAACGACTGCCATTCATCCTTCCAGCGGGCCCAAACGTCAACGTCTTCGAGATGCTTGAACCGCGTTCTGAGCCGCTCGAAGGCCTCGTCCAGGATGTCCGGCTTCAGGACCAGCCAGTCCGGGTGCTCGGCCGCGAGCTCCCGCATGACCTTGAGGACGATCTGCCGCATCCTCGCGCTGAAGACGCTTTCGACGGCCCTCTTGTGGTTTTCCCGCAGGCCGTTGTGGTACTCCTCTCGGTTGATCCGAGCGTAGACGGACTCCGCGGTCTCGCCGTCGAGAAGGGCGTCGTCGGTGAGGTGTCGCTCGGCGACTCGCTCGATGACGTCTTCGCTGATCGGCTTCGTGATCGCATGCAGAAATGCGAGCCATTTCGCCAACCCGGGGTCGCCCGATTCCCTGGCCTCCACGGAGAAGTACCCGTCGGCGAAGGCGGCGAGGATCTGCTTGTAGTGGGCGGAGACGTCGGAGAGCTGGATCGACCGGCCCGGCTCCTCTCGACCCTGCGCCTTGGTCATGGGGGATACCGTGTGCTTGGAGCTGGCGTGCGGTCGGATGCCGGGGGTTGTCATGGGCGACTTGTCGTGCGCATCGAGATCACCCGGAAGCAGCTGCGCGTCTGCCGGGGACGATGTAAACGTGCACGACGCGGTCGTGTGGTCGTCGTGTGCCGTGCCTTGTTGGACATCCAGCAGCGGCTGGTCCGTGTTTGTTCCGGGGTCAGAGTACGTCGGGCTGCCGACGTCTTCGACTTCGACTCCCGCTCGGTCCTCCTGTTCTGCCATCTGGTGGGGCAGCGGGATGATCCCGGTCTGCATCGTGATGGACGGCGCGGTTTCGGCCACGTCCCTGTGCTCGTCGGTCAGGAACACCCGCAGCAAGTTGCCCAGCCGCGAGAGCGCGACGCTCTTCCGGAAGCAGTGCTTCGCTCCGCTGTCGGTCAGCTCCACCCTGTTTTCAGAGAGGGTGGGGATGTTTGGGACAACTGCAGGCACCAACTCGGCGGTGCCGAACAGAAAAGAAACGCAACGGTGGGAGAGCGAGTGCAAGACTCCCGTAAATGATTCAGGTTGGTGGTTTGTCCTGTGTTTGAGGTGTGAGAGTGCCTACCTTGGTCCCCTATGAGTAGGAAGCCGACATATATCCCGTAAACGGCACACATGCCGGGCGACATGCCGTTCTACAGGCCGGACTACAGGGTTCTCAAAGCGGGTAACAGGCCCACCTGCCCCACACGAGGCACGTGCCCAAGTCTCGTGCAGGACTACTGTAGCAGCTCCATGTTTGCACCTTCCTCAACTACTACAGTCGGGGGGGAAATCTTAGTTTAATGTTTAGGCAGGACACTGCCTCTCATGCATGTTTGATGCTAGCATCAAGTCTTCTTCGAAGAGAGTGTAAAATAGAAAAGGGAAAAAGGAAAAGGGTGGGGACTTTCAAGTAATTGGGAAAACACGTTCCCCCCCGGCGTGTGCGCGTGGTTTTCCTCCACATAATGTTTCAGGTTGGTGTGTGTTTTATCAAAGTAACACAAGGCAGCCCTCACAAAGACCAGCCACAGTAAACGCCGCGTGGGTGCGAGCCTCGCTCAAGCTCGTTTTCCCGAGTTAAGGCAGTCACTCAACATTCCCTTGCGCTAGTGATGTCAGTTACAAAGACGTGTTCTTGCTTCTCCTCCTTTCTTCTTGGCAGTTCTCTAGCGTTATTTGTGGATTAGAAGGTCGGTATTTTGAAGTCTCCAGTTGACCGTAGAGGCTTGGTATGGAGGGGGTTGAGAAAAGTGAGAGGGTGCCGCTCGTTTCAGGTGATGCGTCACTCCGTTGTGAAACCTTCTCGTCAGACAGTACGAAGAGCAAAAAGTCGGTTACCCTGCACTCGGCAGAGAAGGACCAATAAAATAGCTGGAATCAACCATCTTCATCACGGGGCGCGTTCAAAGTTGTATTCAACCCCTGGTTTTGCGGTGAATGACAACCGAGGGCGCACCGAAGAGAGCGCAAGGAGAAGAATTGCATACGAGACGTTGTCGGAGTGTTGCTCGCCGAGCCTATCCACGTAGCGGATGGTATACTCCACACGGCCCGTCAGCGGCTGCGCCAACCGCCAGATCCCAACGTTGCACTGTGTTGGTTTGGTTGCGAAATGCAACAAGAGGAAACGAAGATTCTGACTCCGCTTCCGACTACGAGCGAGTGTGTCACAAGCTACCAGCAACAATTCACAACCGCCACCGGCGCACAACGAAAGCGCGCGTAGCAAAACGTTGGCAAATATTGCGGTAAAATCAGCTGCGGTCATTTGCGAGAAAATGACCTGAGCAGCTGATTCTGTGCTTTGTCAGCCGGCTGATGGATGGATGGATGGTTCTTATCAAGCTCGAACGCCCCCGGCAGATCATGAAAGAGAATCCTGCCAGGACCAATTCAGGGGGCAAAAGCGGGGCATCGTCTGGCTCAACGTTTCAGATACTCTGCCAATTTTGGTCAGGTTCCCCTGGCACTCGGGTTCAGCCACGCTACAGAGGTCCCCCCCCATTTGCTACAGCTAAAAAGAACGTTGGCAGCGGTTTAACCAGAACACATGTAGGTTAACTTCGCACAAACAAAAAAACATGCAATGTTGGAGGAAATAAGAACGCGTCACAGGCCACCGTCCACGGCGTTTCCTTGCGCCCTGTACCAACAAACAAACGTCCAGGGCAAAGCGTTCAACGAAAATAGGTGTCTTATTTGTTTGACAAAAAGGGCAAGAGACAAAGGTAACCGGCAGTAGATGCTCGGCATACGTAGACGGCAGCGTCGCCGGCGCCCGCGAAGACGGTCTTGATGCTGAGCGCTTTGTGCCGGGTCGCGGCGCCGTGCCACTCGACGAGCTCCGGGGTCCGCGTGCGGAACTGGACGGAGACGTCGTACGCGATCGGGACCAGGACGTGCGACAGCTCGGTGACCAGCGACGCGCGCAGCGCCGCGGCGGTGTGCACGCAAAGCGACCGGCATCCCGCGATGGCTGACATCCGGCGGACCGTCCGCGGTGGGTGGTTGACGCCGATGCCGACGATCGTCGAGTGGATGCCCGAACGCTCGGCCATCTCGAGCACGACGCGCAGCGCCTCCTCGTGGTCTGGCTCGCAGCCCAGCCGCTCGTCCGTCAGCACGAGAACCCGGTTCTCAGGCGCATCCGTCAGGTCCCTGCAATACAGCGTGTCTGCCCTGCGGATTCGCGTCGGGTGGTCAGGCGCGGGTGCCTCGTGGTCGCTGTGCGAGGGGGCGTCGTCGTCCACGAGCACCCTGCATTCGTCTTCCAGCAGCGACGGCGGGGGCGCGAAGTGGGACAGCGGGTGGCCCGGTCCCGATCGTCCTTTCTGCGCTTCCTGTTGGATCAGCCCGCGGGCAACTTTCAAGGCGTGTGAGAGGTTGGTCGAGCCGACGGCGGGCTGCTTCGTCATCATACCGACGACCTGATTTGGTTTGTGCGTACTAAGGCAGCTAAAATGCACACGCAGAGGGACGCGCGCTCATTGTAACTTTGTTGCTAGTTTGAGGTTGTACTTATTTTCCCAAACTACCGCCCATGAGCTTGTTCGCTCACCTCTTTTTCCTTTCCGATGTCTCTGCGACTAACTGTCACGTCGGGCCCATAGGAGAACACCCCACGTGGGGCAGCAAAACTTTTTCTTTGGAACTAGCTGCAACCTACCTGTCTATTTCGGGTTGAGTCCGAATAGGAATCAAGCTAACTGGACAAGCCGATTTACCAATTCCCTCAGTAAACTAAAAGACTTAGACCGGTGCGGGCTACATGGCAACCCCTGTGCGAAACCGGTGGTGCAAAACAAGCGTAGAAATTCCAAGCTATGACTTCCGTTTGGGTGCCACGAACGTTGTGACGCTTCAGGACACTGGGCAAGGGTGGGCAAGCAAGGGGTGAATGCACTATATTTATTTCGGGTTAAACAACGAGTGGCGCTCAGATTTCAGATCTTACGTAAGCGCACGGTATAAGTAATACGTAGTAGGAATTGTTGCTGGCTTCTTCTGGCATCATCGCACTCGTTCTGAGGCGGGGTCTGCAGCCGTTGTTCGGCTGGCGTTCCTCTTGCAGCGCTCTCTCTCTCTCAAATGACAGTGAGAATGTGGGGTAGGCCCTGCTTATTGATTCACGGTTGAACGAAGCTAGCGCACAAGGTTTGCCTGTTCTCGCACCTACTTTCCGCTTTCACACACAGATGCTCTACAAACTTCGGCCTGAGCTCCTTCCTGCGTTCGTCTGTTGGTGGGTTCTCCCACTTGACGGGTTCCGCCGTGGCCACTCCAGTTGAAAGAGAACGGTAAAAGGTCACCAGTCAGGATACTCACATAACAAACGAAGGGGAACACCGACCATGAGGCAAGCTATGATCGCCGCCGGGACGACGTCACGCCACCTGCCCCCTCGCGAGTAAAGAATGCCCTCACCGCAAGTAAAAGTCGCTGTCGATCCTCTTCCGAGGCGTCAGCGGCAAGGGCAACTCTTGAAGGGACATCGGCCGGGTTTTCCTTCGTGCTGATCCACGAGATGGACCAGGAACATTTCAAATCCCGTAGTCGGGTCAACGCGTGCACAACTGCGTCATTCAATGACTTGTTCAACATGCAGTTTTTCTTTCGCGCCACCCCGACCACGGTCGTGTTGTCGACATGGACGTCGACCACGCTCCCTGATACTGACGGGGGTAGCGCATCCACCGCTCTCTTCAGAGCCAGTGCTTCGAGTGTGTTGATGTGGTGCCAAGCTTCCTGCTCGGTCCATGTACCACCCAACACAGTCAATTCTGCTGTCTGCCGGTCGACCAGGACAGCACCCCACCCCTGCAGTGACGCGTCTACGTAGACCGCGTACGGGCGATTCGTGGACGGGCGCGTGAACTTTCTGCTCACATCGACCGAATCGATCCACGATCGCAGATCTCTCCGTACGGAGGCCGGCACAGGCACAGTCTCTGATTGTGTGCGAGTTCCCTTGTTGAGGCTGTTCGTTATCCGTCGCAAGAACTTGACGGCGAACCAGAACGAGCCGGGGAACGTATTCACGACTGCGCTCGCATGGAGCAGACGACCGCCGAGCGATTCTAAATCGCCGGCGGTGGGGCTAGACAGATCGACGGCCCGGATCTTTTCGATCAGGCGAGCCGCCGGAGAGACGGTCTTCCGACCGTGGTCAAAAGTGACCCCTATAAAATCATAACCCGAGGAAGCGTCGTTACTATCCTCGGGCTTCCAAGAAGCATGTGCCCGTGCGGCCAGCCGATCGAGTTTCTCGGTCTGGCAGAGCACTGCGGCACGGGATCCACAAAAACGAATATTGTCCACCCAGACATGGACTGTCACACCGTCGGCCGTGAATTCAGGCCCAACGAAGTCTGGGTGACTTGCTAACACAGCTGTTAGCGTGTGCATCAGCTCTGGTGCACACGAGTGTCCCATTGGCAGCCTATTTAGGACGTAGGCATTGCCTTGTTCATCGAGGAATCCGAAGTTCTCTCGAGCCTCCTCCGGGACCTCTACTTGATAAAAGCCACAACGCAAATCACGCGTTGTGGCGCACTCCGACTCGACTACGTCAAGATACTCCGAGACATGACCCAATGGTACCTGGGCCACGTAGCCCTGGCGGCTCAGCAAGTCGTTGGCCTCCTGCGTCCACAAAATAAACCGCTGGCGCAGGCGGCCCGCCTTGTCCTCCACGACCGTGAAAGGCACGTTGCGGAAAGTGCCCGGCGTGTCGGAGGGTGACGCAATGCCTAGCCGCACGAGCTCGGAAGCGTGGGAGTGCATGAGGTGACTCCTCCTCTGCTGGCCCTCGGACGCGTTTTCTCCTTGAACATCCCGGACGGGGAAAAACGTGGCTTTCCAGACTGAGTCGAATCTGGCGCGAACGTCGGGTCGCATCCTGTGCCGGAGCGCTGCGGTGTCCATGGCCGGCACCGCCGCCACGTGGAGAGGTGCCTCCTTTTCCGCCTGCGACTGTGGAATGCGCGTGTTGTGCGCGCGTCTGGTAAAGCCGTGGACCCGACGGCCCACCACGTCGCTCAGCGGAGCTAGACAATCCCCCTTCACGTGCGGCGGCAAAGCAAAAAGAAAGAGGAAGGTGAGACTGACATTCTTTGCTCCTGCTGGGTTTGGGCTTTTGTTGCTGCCAGAGTGACTAGTGCCTCCTCCCAAACTCTTCTGGTGTTGGTTTGGGTAGGTGCTCCTCCTGCCATGCGCTTTGCTCCCCAATTCGGTAAACCACGGTAGTAGTAGTAGTAGTAGTAGTAGTAGTAGTAGTAGTAGTAGTAGTAGTAGTAGTAGTAGTAGTAGTAGTAGTAGTAGTAGTAGTAGTAGTAGTAGTAGTAGTAGTAGTAGTAGTAGTAGTAGTAGTAGTAGTAGTAGTAGTAGTAGTAGTAGTAGTAGTAGTAGTAGTAGTAGTAGTAGTAGTAGTAGTAGTAGTAGTAGTAGTAGTAGTAGTAGTAGTAGTAGTAGTAGTAGTAGTAGTAGTAGTAGTAGTAGTAGTAGTAGTAGTAGTAGTAGTAGTAGTAGTAGTAGTAGTAGTAGTAGTAGTAGTAGTAGTAGTAGTAGTAGTAGTAGTAGTAGTAGTAGTAGTAGTAGTAGTAGTAGTAGTAGTAGTAGTAGTAGTAGTAGTAGTAGTAGTAGTAGTAGTAGTAGTAGTAGTAGTAGTAGTAGTAGTAGTAGTAGTAGTAGTAGTAGTAGTAGTAGTAGTAGTAGTAGTAGTAGTAGTAGTAGTAGTAGTAGTAGTAGTAGTAGTAGTAGTAGTAGTAGTAGTAGTAGTAGTAGTAGTAGTAGTAGTAGTAGTAGTAGTAGTAGTAGTAGTAGTAGTAGTAGTAGTAGTAGTAGTAGTAGTAGTAGTAGTAGGAATTGGCAGCTAGCTTCTGGCCTCATCGCACTCGGTCTCGGCTTAGGTCTTCGGTCATTGTACTCAGGGTGGGCTTGGCTACCTACGCCATCCGGAGTATTCATCATCGGAAAGGGGAGGAAAGAGAAGTCAGACAGGGGACTGAGGCGGGGTCTGCAGCCGTTGTTCGGCTGGCGTTCCTCTGGCAGCGCTCTCTCTCTCTCAAATGACAGTGAGAATGTGGGGTAGGCCCTGCTTATTGATTCACGGTTGAACGAAGCTAGCGCACAAGGTTTGCCTGTTCTCGCACCTACTTTCCGCTTTCACACACAGATGCTCTACAAACTTCGGCCTGAGCTCCTTCCTGCGTTCGTCTGTTGGTGGGTTCTCCCACTTGACGGGTTCCGCCGTGGCCACTCCAGTTGAAAGAGAACGGTAAAAGGTCACCAGTCAGGATACTCACATAACAAACGAAGGGGAACACCGACCATGAGGCAAGCTATGATCGCCGCCGGGACGACGTCACGCCACCTGCCCCCTCGCGAGTAAAGAATGCCCTCACCGCAAGTAAAAGTCGCTGTCGATCCTCTTCCGAGGCGTCAGCGGCAAGGGCAACTCTTGAAGGGACATCGGCCGGGTTTTCCTTCGTGCTGATCCACGAGATGGACCAGGAACATTTCAAATCCCGTAGTCGGGTCAACGCGTGCACAACTGCGTCATTCAATGACTTGTTCAACATGCAGTTTTTCTTTCGCGCCACCCCGACCACGGTCGTGTTGTCGACATGGACGTCGACCACGCTCCCTGATACTGACGGGGGTAGCGCATCCACCGCTCTCTTCAGAGCCAGTGCTTCGAGTGTGTTGATGTGGTGCCAAGCTTCCTGCTCGGTCCATGTACCACCCAACACAGTCACCGACATTCTTTGCTCCTGCTGGGTTTGGGCTTTTGTTGCTGCCAGAGTGACTAGTGCCTCCTCCCAAACTCTTCTGGTGTTGGTTTGGGTAGGTGCTCCTCCTGCCATGCGCTTTGCTCCAATTCCCACGGTAAACCATAGTAGTAGTAGTAGTAGTAGTAGTAGTAGTAGTAGTAGTAGTAGTAGTAGTAGTAGTAGTAGTAGTAGTAGTAGTAGTAGTAGTAGTAGTAGTAGTAGTAGTAGTAGTAGTAGTAGTAGTAGTAGTAGTAGTAGTAGTAGTAGTAGTAGTAGTAGTAGTAGTAGTAGTAGTAGTAGTAGTAGTAGTAGTAGTAGTAGTAGTAGTAGTAGTAGTAGTAGTAGTAGTAGTAGTAGTAGTAGTAGTAGTAGTAGTAGTAGTAGTAGTAGTAGTAGTAGTAGTAGTAGTAGTAGTAGTAGTAGTAGTAGTAGTAGTAGTAGTAGTAGTAGTAGTAGTAGTAGTAGTAGTAGTAGTAGTAGTAGTAGTAGTAGTAGTAGTAGTAGTAGTAGTAGTAGTAGTAGTAGTAGTAGTAGTAGTAGTAGTAGTAGTAGTAGTAGTAGTAGTAGTAGTAGTAGTAGTAGTAGTAGTAGTAGTAGTAGTAGTAGTAGTAGTAGTAGTAGTAGTAGTAGTAGTAGTAAAAGTAGTATGTGTCGTCTGCCGAAGCAGCCGGAGACAGCAGGCGCAGGGGGCAGGTCTTGCTTTACTTTTCTCTTCTTCATGGAGACCCGCCCCCGGCATCCCGACTGCCCAATCACTGTCGAGAAAGTTTGCGCCTATTGTGATGAGGTGGTTGACCAGGCCCCCACCCACGAAGCCTTATACACAACACGGCTACAACACGAGGATGCAGCCCTGCTTACGTGTGCACTCAGCCATCAGGCCATTGGCTGCTAAGCACCCCCTGACCGGCCGATTTGCCACTTTGGTGGCCCTCTATTCGCCGAGCGGTGCTGTCAGCACTTGTTCCGCGTCGCATCAAGTACCTGATGCTGGCGGTTGGGGGATCACTCAATTACGGTGCGGTCAACAGCGTCGCCGTGAAGGCCCCCCCATGACACCTAGAAGAAGAAGAGAAAGAAACAGAAAAAGGCCGCTCCTGGTCCAGGAACGTGACGGTCAACCACAGCTTGCAAAGCTTGAGTCGGAGGCAGCACAGTGCCGCAACCCCGTCCGCTCTGCCCTGCGGCTGACCGTCTCGACGAGCTTGTGTTCAGCGCGAGCGCCAAGCAAGCCTTGATGCTTTAGTTTGGGAAATCGGTAGCCACTTGACCCCTAGGCCCGTGGCTCTGCAGTACCGCCGAACACGTGAAGCTTGGCTCCCGTGTAGCAGGCTTTCCCTGGTACCATGACACCTAAAATAAGTCATACCTACCCCCCCCCGTGCATAAGATGGATAGCCAAACACCCTTGATTAAGATGGATAACGGGCGAGAATGCCAATCCATCCTAAACACGGGGGTGAGGGACTCCCGTGTAAGGCGACTACACTGTAGTCTACAGTGCCCCCGTCTTCAAGATGGATACCTACCGCCAGAACCCGAATTATTCATCCATCTTATGCACGGGGGGGGGGGTTTGCAAGAACGTGCTTGGAATGGGTATGTGCTCAACACCGCACTGGTCCCGTCTGCGCCGTGTTTCGGTCCTTTAAGCCACGGGGGGGGGGGGGGGGGGGGGGGGGGTAGGTACGACAAAAAGAATAAAGCCACACCCGATCGCGCAGCATCCGACAGACGGGAGAAAGCTCCTGCAGAACCTTCGCGTCAGTCCCGAAGGTGACGATAGCGATTTTGTCGGTTGGCCGCAGGCTTTCAAGCAGGCCGCCCTTTCCGAGGATCACGTCTTTAACGACGTCCAACTTCGAATGCAAGCTTTCACTGTGATGAGGATCGTTTTGTTCGCGCACACGGTCGTCGCAACAATTTGGCAAAAAGTATTGGATGCGTTCGTTGCATCACGACAATGCAATGGAAGCCATCCCCTGGTCGTGGTGTCAAGTGGAAATTGATCAGTGGTCAGAGGATCCAACTCGGACGATTCATCCCTCCATTTGGCAGAAAGTATTGGGTGCGTTCGTTGCATCACGGCAATGCAGTGGAAGCCATCCCCTGGTCGTGGTGTCAAGTGGAAATGGATCAGTGGTCAGAGGATCCAACTCGGACGATTCAGGGTTTGCTTTACCCCTCCAACCTCGCTTTTGGCGAGTGGATATGAAGAGTTCGCTCAGAAACGTAAGGCTTCCAACTTGTCGCGCTCAAGCAAGCTTGCTAGGTGTGTGTGTGTGTGAGTGCTTGAGGACGCCCGCACACCTGTCGCACTTGAAGTGCGCGTTCATGCTTCCGGAAACGTCGATCGCGATGATGAGGTTTATCTGCGGTCTGCCGTATTTTTCGACGCGCTGCCCGTCGAACTTCGTGCTCAAGCCGAAGGCGACGTAATGGTCTGGCTTCCCGTTCAACGGGTCCGGCGACGTGCCCGGACAGCAGTCGACGCTGAGCAAGCACTCGTCGTTGCGGTCGAACGCGAACTGGTGCTGCTGCAGCAGGATGTCGTGCGTCAGCACGTCCGGCGGCGGGAGCATGCCGTCGGTGCCGAGGATCTCCGGGTCCGCGGCGCAGCAGCTCTCGCTGGCGCCCATGGTGGGCGCCCCCGGGGGAGGTCCGTTATAGTAGGATCCTGGGGTTTGGGAGAGTATTGGAAGCCGCCTTCCGAGTACGAAAGGTCAAAACGTGCACGCAGCACACGGCATAGCGGCCTGGAGGTGGGATAGTGAGCCTAAGTATTAGATACCGCGAAACATCTCCGTCGCGCCCCCCCACCCCTAACTCTAGCGGTCGTTTCTAGCCAACCGACTCATCGGGGGTCCGTTGAAATTGGATCTGGCGTGTTTGCGTAGTCAATGCAATGTTGATCCTGAAAAATTGTAGCTCACTTTTACATGCGTAGAAGCGAAACGTGAGAGAGGGGGAGGACAAGGGAGCATGCCGTCGGTGCCGAGGATCTCCGGGCCAACTGCTGCGCCCGCGGCGCAGCAGCTCGTGCTGGCCCCGGGGAATTGCAAGAATGTGCTTGGAATGGATACGTGCTCAACACCGCTCTGGTCCCGTCTGCGCCGTGTTTCGGTCCTTTAAGCCACGGACACGTAAGGCGGACCATCATCAGCGCGGAACCTGTCTGCAGACAGGACAGCGGTGTGAGTCTGGTTTGTCAGGCGGCTGTTCGTAGCTCGTCACAGCCAGGACCACCCGTGCTACTGGAGCACAGGCGAATCCGTCACGGGGAGAAGGCCCCTACAACCGCTGGCCCCGGGGGAGGTCCGTTGTATCCTGGGGTGTAGTGGAACTGGAAGCCGCCGAGTACGAAGAACGGTCAAAAATGCGCGTGGGCGCGGCATAGTGGCCTGGAGGTGGGTAGTGAGCCTCGTGGTATAGATACCGTGAAACATCTACGTCGATTGAGTTTCTCGTCCACCCCCCCCCCTAGGGCTGTGGTGGCTGCATACGGCTGCATGCGTGTATGCACCCAAACCTGCATACACATACGGGAGAGTGAGGAAGTATTGCTCCTCGAGGTCGAGGAGGTCGTGCTTTGGCGCGTCGGAACGATGCCTTCACTCCCTTAAGCGTGCTGTCGTCCACGTCTCGTGTAGCCACGGGTAACTCTAGCTATCGGTTCAGTTCTAGCCAACCGACGTCCGTTGTCATTGGATCTGGCTTGTTTGCGTAAACAAAGCAATGTTGATCCCGAAAATTTGTAGCTCATTTTTACATGCGGCCCGATACAGGGGAAGAAGAAGCGAAACGTGAGAGAGGGACGAGCAGAAAGTACCTTTTACTCTTCTTTTTTTCTACCTCTTTGTTCCCGGCGCTCTGGCGCAGCAGTTGGCCAACGGAAGATGGAATCAGGCACGCGCAAGGGGGCTTCTCCGTTTATTTCTCTCGAATGTTGCACTGAAGGGAGCATTTCCGGGCAGCGGTACTTAGTCGGTATTTACGAGCGTGGCGGCGAGGGTGTAAATGAATCCGGACCTAGTGGAAAGTGTCCCCGGCGCGACCTCGCGTCGCACCCAGCGAAATGCACTGCTGCTGGACACTGCCCTTGGTGTCGCATGACGACTTCGTCGCTAGGTGCGTTGTAATAATAAAGGGGCGGGAAAGGTATGTCGTTTGTTTGAAGGACCTCGCTCGGGAAACCGGAGGATTTTGAAGTCGGTTTGGTGCACCTTTGTTTGCTTGGAAAGAAGGTCCTGGTCGCGCTTCGGCTCACGAATGAAAGGAGAGAAATGCCAACAACAGGTAGGCTCAATTCACGTCTTGCCCACAGCGCCGGGTTTGGTGCACCTTTGTTTGCTTGGAAAGAAGGTCCTGGTCGCGCTTCGGCTCACGAATGAAAGGAGTGAAATGCCAACAACAGGTAGGCTCAATTCACGTCTTGCCCACAGCGCCGGGTTTGGTGCACCTTTGTTTGCTTGGAAAGAAGGTCCTGGTCGCGCTTCGGCTCACGAATGAAAGGAGTGAAATGCCAACAACAGGTAGGCTCAATTCACGTCTTGCCCACAGCGCCGGGTTTGGTGCACCTTTGTTTGCTTGGAAAGAAGGTCCTGGTCGCGCTTCGGCTCACGAATGAAAGGAGAGAAATGCCAACAACAGGTAGGCTCAATTCACGTCTTGCCCACAGCGCCGGGTCTTCCGTCCATCTCCAATGTATCTAGCCCGAGACATCTGATTCAAATAAGCGTCCTCGTCCGTGCGTCATATAGTCTCCGGGTGACTTCGCCAAGTGGGGGTCTTTTGGAGTGTGCTTGTTCGAGACTGGAGGTCCTACGGACATGGTGAATAGCCTCTATTCGAGCCAACCCGGCTTTTCTAAGTTGCGAAAAGTGTATTGTTTTTGGACTAGATACTAGTGCGGAGATAGGCCTTTTTTTTTTTTTCCCCCGACGACAACTAGTGTCAGACTAGCCTACCCGAAGGCAGTTGATTTCTTTCGGCGACTTTTTTTTTTTTTCCTGCCAAAAGGCAAGGGGGGTGGCAGAGTGAGCGGGCGTCGGCCTTCAGGCCGGTAGGCCCGGGTTCGAACCCCGCATCACACTTTTTCGGTCGAAGATTGTTTTCGAGGTTTGTTGCGTTGCGGAGTTTCTCAGTATCTCGCGGTATTTGGGCACCACGGGAAACGGAGTCGGGGGGGGTCGGGGGGGCTCCCCCCGGGTACTGGCGCTAAACTTGCTACCGCTTCGCCCGCACGTTGCTTTGCTTCACCAGAACTTAGCTTCGCCCGAACTCAGCTGCGCCCGAACTTTGCTTCGTTCGAACTCAGCTGCGCCCGAACTTTGCTTCGCCCGAACTTGGTTCACCAGAAATTTGTATCACCCAACTTAGCATCGCCCGAACTTAGCTGCGCCCGAGCTTTACTGTTTCCCGAACTTTAACAGCTGCCTCCAGTCTCGCCCCGCGCCGGCCACGTACTTTGTGTTGTGTGTGTGTTAAGGACCCGTTTTCGCGTGGTACCCCTCCTCTTAGCGAGAGTGTGTCCCCTTGGTGTGCGTGTGTTTATCACGGACCCGTTTCGCCTCCCTTCATGGAAATACTCGACGTAGCTGCTTTGACTCCAGGAAATATGGGGGTCGAGGGGCGAATACAATACAAATAGAGTCTGTTTTGTTCTTCGCATACACCACCGTGTGTTTTTTTTTTTTTTTTCACTCAGGCTTTTTCCACTGGTGTGTTCGTGTGTCGTGTCGTGTCGTGTCGTGGTAGACCGGCATGACCTCAGTTCGGTAGCTGCAGCACTTGGGATCCCTTCGGTTCTTTGTCTGGCAGCTTCGTCGAGCATTTCCTTCCAAGCTGGCGCTTGTGTAAACGTACGACCAGGCCGTGTGCGTGTGCGTGTGTGTGTGTGTGTGTGTGTGAGTATGTGTGAAAACGGAGGCAAGCGCCTGACCCTCTGTGCGCATGTTATGGTGGCGCGAATCTCCTGCTCAACGAAACGCAGTGCGGGAGACTCCCGGCTCGGTGTAAATGAGTGTGTACTGAGGAAAGGTGAAAGCTCGCACAAGCAGCCTGTTTCACCGCTGTGTTATCTGCACCTCGTTCTTCGTCTCGGGTTTCGCTCGTGAACGCAGACCAATCCAAAGTCAGGACGGAGGAGGGGGATGCAAACCCTCCGAGCAAGTGTTCGCAAAACAAAGAGAGTGAGAGAGACGAGGTGGTGTGCAGGGACCATCTCTCCGAAGAGTTTCCGGTCGCCTCACGACTGGAATGTATTGTGTGTGGTCCTTTTTAAGATGGATTATGTCTGGCGCACTCTCTCCCTTAGAGTTGCCGCCCGAGGGAACCGGCTGTGAGCCGAAACTCGATGCCGGTCTCTCCGGATTGCACCAGGAGAGAACTTCGCGGCGGATCACAAAGCACCCGCCCTGCACGAGGCACGCGCCCAAGACCCGTGCATGGCTACCGTAGCACTCTCCATGTTTGCACCTTCTTCGGATGCTACGATCGGGAAGGGGCTTCAATCCGGGCGAAACTAAGGCGCGGGTCTGTCACTTGGGCAACAACCAGGAACACACTGCTGGAGGTGAGCAGCGACACCTCCCTAAAGTGAGCCAAGGGTGAAGGACGTATCTGCGGCTGCTGCGGTAGTTGCCCGGTGGCAACCCCACACGCAGAACGCGGGGAAGGGGACGTGTTTTCCCAACTATCATCAATCGTGCTCTTGGATTTCACCCTGTTGGCTTAACAGGGTGGTGGCGGCCGACCTGTCACGGGTTATCTCGGCGTTGTGTGTGTAGTCATGTAGCACTTGGGCGGGCTACCGACCGGTTGATTTCAAACGCCTGGGTTTGCTCGCTTGCGGGGAGGTGTTGCAACTCACCTACCAAGACCCGCTGGGCGGTGCAAATCCTGGTTGCTGCCCCCGACTGGAATGTATTGTGTTCCTTCCTATCGCGGCCTCCTTCGGAATGAGTGACCTGGAAAATGTGCGCCAATTGCAGCACGCCGAAGACATACTGCGAGCCTCAGGGAGGCAGCAAATGTTCTTGGCCGACCTGGTGGCATAGGCCACGTGGACTGAAGAGTGATTCAACAAGCCCACAAACAAGCCACACCGCCGGGCCGGTAAGCCTTGAACACGCCCATTTCTCCCAGGAAACCCTGCCACCAGCTTATTCAGAAGAATAAAAAAGGCAGGCGCTTCGTTTGCTTGTGCGTGCCGGTTGATCGTTTCTCGCTAGTTTTACACAGCTTTTGTTAGATAGGAGCGCGCTGGCCAACCAAAACACGCTGCCTAAATTCTACGTCTTTTTTAGACGCCACAATACACATTGTAGGCAACCCGCGAGATTTTTTTGTACCAAAAGAAAAAGGCTGCAGGCACCTGCGGTGCCAACATGAACGATGTCGTGTATGCCTAGCGACTCGGAGCACTCCGTCTAAGAAGACGAAGAAGTGTGAAAACGGGGTTTTGCCCAGAGGCTTTTCGTGTTATTCTGCAGATAGGAAGAAAAATTCGACGCAGCTGCTATGACACCAAGCGGAAGGGAGGAAATATAGAGGTAGCGGGGGAAATACAACACAAACACAATCTGATGTGTCCTCGCTTCTGCCACCGGACTTGTTTCTCTGTTGTGCTTGTGTCTTGTGTGTCTTGTCGTGTAGGGGTAGGCCCGCATGACCTCACGTCCATTCAACTCGTGTTCGGAAGTTTCAGCGCTTGGGATCCCTTCGGTTCTTTGTCTGGCAGCTTCGTCGAGCATTTCCTTCCAAGCTGGCGCTTATGTAAAAAAGAAGAGGGTTTTGCTCCGGGGCGAGAGCGTTCCGGTCAACCGCGGCATGCAAAGCTTGAGTCGGAGAAGCACAGTGCCGGAACCTAGTCGGCTCTGCCCTGTCAACCGTCTCTACGGCTCATGTTCAGCGCAAGCAATGCTTGGGTTCGGAAACTGGTGGTGCAGGCCCGTGGCTCTGCAGTACCACACAAAAAGATTGGCTCCGCATTGCATCGGTACGCCTGTGCTCGCATCAAACAGGGCGGTGTCGTTGTCCGCCTGCCAGATCCGTCCAGACCGGATCCAGCTGCTCCCCATTGACACGCCCGGCCGAAACCCCAAAGGTAAGAATTTCGCGCTTGAAGAAGGGATCTACGAGGGTGTAGCTGGCGGTATCGGCGGTTTGATGCAACGCTCCGCTTTTTGACACGTGTTCGGAAAGAAGTCGGTACTGCGTCAAGTACGGATGCGCGTCTCATTGCAGGTGTCACATTTGCTTGGAAAGAGAGAGGGAAAGAGGAGGAAGTAAGCCTTCTTATATAAAGTGGATGATCCCTTGGTTCACCAAGTGAGCGAGCCCGGTGTGATAGATCATGGTGTGCTGATGAGGCTTTGTTGCGTGAAATGCGGGAGTCGTCAACTCTTTAAGTTGGAAGATGGGCTAGTTGTTGATGATCGGGCATTGAAGCTCCGGGTGAATGTTTGCCTCACCGTTGAGCCCGTTCTACTCAGCGAGTCGATTGCGAATGTAAACAATATGCGGATAGGTCGGAGGTCTCGCCCAAGGGCTGTGCTACGATGGCTGCTCGGCCATAAGTCCTGAGTGAATATTTCACTGGAATCACGCCGTTGAGCACCTGGAGGACATGGTGACTGCGGGTGCCGGTCGTGGAAAGTCGCTGCTCGTGGGAACTGAGTGGTCTTCAAGTCGGCTTGAGAGCCAGACTGAATCTGACGGGCACTTGGTGCCCAGCAAGTCGTCTTATGACCGGAAGGAAAGTACGACGCTCAAACGAAGGTGATGGACGAACTGGTCTTCTTGGAAATAAGGGCGGCGGGCCGCGTCAAGGAACCCGACCGGGTACGGCGCGTCGCTGAGAGACTACGGGTGCTGCCGAAGTGGATCGTGGCTGCGCGTGGGAACTGAGAGCTCTTCAAATCGCTGGAAGCCAGACTGAATCTGACAGGCAGTTGATGCCCAGTGAGCCGTCTTATCACAGGGCCACACAGCGACTTCCGGAAGGAAAATTTGACGCTCAAACGAAGGTGATGGACGAACTGGTCTTCTTCGAAATGAGGGCGGCGGGCCGTCAAGGAATCCGACCGGGTACGGCGCATCGCTGAGAGACTGCGGGTGCTGCCGAAAGTGGATAGTGGCTGCTCGTGGGAACTGAGAGCTCTTCAAGTCGGCCTGAGAGCCAGACTGAATTCGACAGGCAGTTGTTGCCCAGCGAGCCGTCTTACATATGACAGGGCCACACGGTGACTTCCGGAAAACTCGACGCTCAAATGAAGGTGATGGACGAACTGGTCTTCTTGGAAATAAGGGCGGCGGGCCGCGTCAAGGAATCCGACCGGGTACGGCGCGTCGCTGAGAGACTGCGGGTGTCCGGTGTAGCGGCCCGAGGGCCAAGGGCTATGCGGCGGTGGATGCTGGACACGGACAAGGAGGACCGACGGTCGAAAGAGTGGATGGAGCTGAGAAGGGTGTCGTCGAGTCGGTCTTCGACTCCGGGTTCGAGCAACACGCGGCGGATGGCAGGCAGACTCCGTTGGTCGCACGTCGGCACGGAACCGCTCCTGTGGCCGCGGCCCGTCATGCTACCACTATCGCTGCTCTGCAAGAACTGACTCGAATGCGAAGGGGTGTGGTTCATCAGCGGCAGCACCGTCTTGTCTAAGGTCGACGAGAATATCGACTCGTTGCCGGGCGGGGTAATCGACCACCGGCTGCGGCGCCTGTGGGTGGTCTGGAACTCGCAGGGGATCAAAGCGGGCGAGTTGTTGTCGAACAGAAGCTCGAACTCGACCGACCCGTCGTCCTTGCACGGCGGCGAAGGCGAGGCAGCCGACACAACGTCAGAGGTTCTATAAACCTGCTGCGGGCGCATGGCAGGCGAGGTACCAGTCGACAGCTTGAGGGACGAAGGAGACGACAGCGCCGATGAGGGCGGCGTCAACCCCCTTCCCGCGTGCGCGGGCCCTGGAAGCTGGAAAGACACGTTGCGCAGGTCGACACCTCGCGCGGCATCTGAACTGCCCCGTGTGCGGCATCCTCCTTGGGGGTCCACTTTCCCATCGCTAAAATCAGGAGAAACGTCCAGCTCGAGCAGTTCCGCGTCCCAGTCAACCTTCGCATACGCTTGTTCCTGCAAAACGGTCACGCGGTCGCTGGTAGCGAGAAACGTTATCACGTCCAGCAGAATCTTCAACCCAAACAGCCCCATGGCGACGCCGAAGAGAGGCGTCGCGATAGAAAACGCCCGGTGGTCTTCATTCTCGCTGTAGAACCCCACTGCCTGCAGCACAAGAGCCGTGCTCTGCACGGACAGGCGAAACGGTTCGATGTAGTCGTCCCGCGGATAAGCGGACGGATGCATTTTCAGACGCAGCGTGCACCCTGCGAAGCAGACGATCGCTGACGTTGCCTTCACGTGCCCGCAAGCGACCAGCGATCCCGTCCGGCACGCGCTTGCGAACGCGAGCAACCCCATGGCGAGAAGCTCGAAGCACACAAACGACGCTGCCCCCTGCCGGAATGGCTTCACCATCGCCAGGTGCCGAGTCACCCACGGGTCGTCCTCACTCCGACTGACCCACTCTCCGGTGCCCGTCACAAACGCCAGCACCCGAATCAGCAACTTGTGGACTCGCCGAAATTGTCGCGGGTTGACAAGCTCCCTTTTGTGGAACGCCTTCGCTGGGATAGACCGTCGAATGTATACCCCCAGGACGACGGGGACAGACACCAGGCACATCACGGCCAGAATGCCTACAATGCAGAAGGGCACGTTTTCGTGCCGAAGAAGCAACCGGGTTGCAGCCATTACGGTGCCTTGGAACAGTATTAGTACAAGGAAGAGGGGCATCGACGGGAAGCGGAAGACGCCTTGGGCTTTGAGACACGAACCTGTGCGCATGGCAGGGGGAAGGTGTGGTGACAAGAGGGTCAACAGCAGCACGAAGCAGAACGTCAATGCAGACACGCCTACCACGATGGAGGTGTTGCCCACCAGGGCGGCGATGTCAGATGACCCTGCGATGCTGGCTAACCCCAAGATGCTGAGGGGCCACAGTGCCCGCGATACTTGTTTTTCACCATGACCACAACGACCGTCCATCAACAACACGAGCATGGCGGTCTGCCCTGCGGTTTCAGACGAGATACCGGTGGTGATCCCGGTGACGACGGCAGTCGCAAGCAAGGCTTCCGTCGATTCAAGAGAAATCCCGGTCACTGTGCGCTTCCTGCGAAGGAGATTCACATATCCCGTGTCATTCTCCACATCCGTTTCACGCGGTGGGTCTGCCAAGGGTCCTTTTGTCACTGAAGGAACAGGGCTCGATTGGCAATCCAAAGTGGCGCACACGCAGGAGGAAGAGGGGTCTGTGCATGATCCGGTGCACGCTGTCTGCCCTGAGCCTTGGCAGAATGGTGGATCGTGTAGTAAGCGAGTGTTGAAGTGTAGAGTATTGGTGTCGGCATAGCAGCCCATGGGGTTTGCCAGCACATCTTGTTCGGTGGTGGCTGACAGCAGATTGGCATCAACCAAGCCCAATCCTTTGGCTGCAGTCAGACACGTCGCACTGTCACGAATTGTGGCGCCTCCACCCCCTTCACATGATGTCGAGCCGGTCTCGACGAAGTACCTACAAGCGAGAACGTGGCCCAGCAATGGCGCCAACAGCATCGAGTTTTCGCGCGGTCGGTCCGGTTGCGCCTCTCTGGTGCCCGTCCCCCATAAACCCTCCCCCCGCTTCCCGCCGAGCGAGCTTCCTTGCAGAGGAGCACCACCCTTTGTTTTTCAGATGACAAGGTCGATGATAAATTTGAAACTCTTAAATTTAGCTGTTTTTCGGATGACAAGGTCAATGATAAATTTGAAACTCATAAATTTAGCTGTTTTTCGGATGACAAGGTCAATGATAAATTTGAAACTCTTAAATTTAGCTCTCTAGTAGGCAGTGTCAGCTACACAGGCGCTGACAGACAGGAAGCGGATTTCCAGACAGCAATCTGAAGATGTAGAAGCTGACAGTATTGCTGATGACGAGCAGACGAGGAAGCATTGAGTTGCAAGGGTCTCCTAGTGTCCAGATGTGGATCATAGTCTCCTACTTGTTCTGAAAGACACGTACCAAAGTCGGGGGTTTGCCGGCTGCGAGAAGAATACGGATTGCAGCAAACAATGGTAGACGAAACGGCGACATCGAAGTCGCGCAGATGGCGGCGGGGGTTGCCAAGAACAACGAAAAAGGTTGTCGATCGGGCGTATCTTTGGGTCAAGGGCGCCAGGTGAACAGGTGGACGTCGAATTCTGAGAGTGTTCGCCCGGTTGGAAGGCGCATCACACTTCGGAGTCAACTTATCTGGGGCATTAGGTCGTGCAACCACCTTAGAAGTACGGGAGGAAGTGTGAGGAGGCCGAAAACTCTCCGGAGAGACCGATCCAGTCCTGCATTCCAACTCGTCTCTCTCGAGGCGGGTCAGCGCGGTAGCGATGACTATGAGAACACGTGCGGGTGCGTGGGAAGAGGCCCTGACTGTTCAGGCGTACCCCGCCGGCTTGGCCAAGAGAAGCAGGGTTGCGGACAAGGTCACAGTGTGCTGGCCAGGTTTCGCACGATTACTCAGTGCGCGGCGTGTCATCTTTACTCGAGACAAAATCGGGCGGTTCAATCAAGGAGACCGAAGATTGAGCCACGCGAACTGCTGCGTCGGTCCACGTGTAGTCGGGGCTCCTGACGGCGACTTTACCCTCGGCAAAGTTACACGTGCCGGGGTTGGGAGATGAAATCACCAGACCCGGTTTCCCGTTGGGTTCTGCGTTTGTACATTCTGTAAGCTGTCAGCTGTAGCAGCTGTGGTCGGTCCTCGAGGCTTTTATACGATGCTAGCTGACTTCGGCCATTTTCCATGAGCCACGTGGCAAACGGCTGCGCTGAGCCCGCGAGCAAAGCATGTGACGAAAGGAAGGGAGTCTCGAAATGCGTGAGAAAACCAGGCAAAAAAAAAAAAAGGCATTTAGGACAAGTTTCGCAACGCAGGATGAGAGTAATCCGCGACCAAAGGGACAAGGAGAGAAATAAGATCGGCGATGGAGAACCAACAGAGTGTTGAAGTGGGCAATGCGGGGGTGCGGTGTGGAGTAGGAAGAAAGACCGAGTAGGCTTCTCGCTTTCTCTTGCTACTTCGACTGTTTGTGTTAAGAAGTCGGAGTTTTTGAAGTCTCCGATTGACATGCGAGGCGGTGCGTCGGAGCCTGGTCACAAGGGGGTGTACCTATATCGCAAGGTTACCACGTTCTGCGTCGGTTACGAGTCGAAAACGCATCTAAGTGCGCTTCTTCGCAGCCCTTCCAGACGCTCGTCGCCGTGCGCAGATCACTTTCCGAATGCGCAAGCCGGCACTGCAAGCAGACTGCGCTAGTTCACTCCGAAGTCTCAGACAGCTAGAACCATCAGAGCAGCGACGTCTTGTTAAGCGAATGAATCGGGAAGGGGGGTTGCAAGAACGTGGATATGTGTGCTGGTCGCACGCATACAACATCAGGAACTTCTCCCGGACAGATGAATAAGTTGCGTCATAAACAGGGGGGCATCGCAGACTTGCCATTGGATCGCTCTTGCCGCGCGCTTTTCACAATACGATCCCAGTGCATACAAGTCAGACTTCGAGTGCGACTTCGTGAGCCCTCCGAAGAAAGGCCCATCACTGGTTCCATATACACGATACGACCCCAGTGCAAAGGGGTTGCGCATGTTAATATGCAACACGGGTCATGACATTTGAAAACTCACAACATATAACTATACGTTCGGGTAGTTGAAGAACTGCGTAGTTTTGTTCCTCCTTGAGCATAACATGCGGAATCATTGCTTATTTCCCAAGTGGGTCGTGTAGGTCACGCGCGGTCCTCCCGCTTAAAGAAGTAGTGATCAGCCTCAGGTAAGCAGTTAGCCACTGATGCCAAAAGACACTACATATCTGGATGGACAACCGACGATTTGAACAAGTCGACAAATAGATCACACCGCGTAGTAAACTCTTTACTTAAGCTCGGAAAAAGGAAGAAGGAAAACCGAGGAGACAAAAGAAGAAAACAAAAAACGAAATAAGAGGGGAAGAAGAAAGAAGAAGGAAGCAGAAAAAGAAGAGAGAATGGGGGGGAAATAAGGGAAAGATCCATCGAAGAACCCAAGCAGTTCCCAGACCGGTAGAGGAAAACCTACCTTTCATCAACCACTCCGGGGTGGGGCAATCTGAAACCTGCAGTCGTTGGGGGTACAAAAGGAAAGAGAGAGAGAGAGAGACAGAGAACACATCAAACAAGTCAAAAGGTGTGGTCACGCCTTAGCAGTCCAAGGCCTCTTCCCACCCACCTATATGTGTTCTCATCGTCATCGCTACAGCGCTGACCGTACGAGAGAGACAGAGAACACATTAAAACAAGTCCAAAGGTGTGGTCGTCACGCCTTAGCATTCCCAGGGCCACTCCCACCTACTTACATGTGTTCGTAGAGCCGTAGCTACCGCGCTTACCTTTTCCGAGAGAAGTAGCGGCAGATCCCGTTCGGAGACTAGCGAATGCACGCAAGGAGGCCACAACAAGGTCGCGTGAAGCTGTTCCAGAACGAGGCTGGCAAAATGAAGAAGACGGGAGGGGGTGGGGAAAAAATAACAAAGAAAGAAGACGAGGAAGTCAGAGCAGTAAATTAATGTGGACAAACAGCAAGCTGTTCGAAGCTGGGACGCGTAAGTGTGTTTCGGGGGGAATAGTTGAGTTGCAGCTCTTGACAAAGATAGATGGAAAAAAGAAGATGATTTTATTCTTCGCTTTTTCTCACGAACGGGGGGTCGGTCCGTAGGTTCTCCCGACTCCCCAATTCGTGGTTAGCACAAACTCAAGAGGTCTAGTCAACTATTCCCTGCAGTATTAGCATACTTTCAAAAAGTTTAGTTCAGGTAGGTTCGGGTCGCAGGGTTGAACCTCCTGCCCCGACCCCGACCAGAAAATAACAGGCAACAACCCAACTGGCTCTCAAACACGTGGCGACACCTGCTCTGGAAATGCAATACGCAGCTGGCGGCAAGCCAGTTTCGGAAGGAAATGTGAAAACGGGTTTTTGCCTAGAGGCTTTTCGTGTTATTCTGCAAATGCTTTGAGCTATCTTTGTGTCTATGCTTTCAGTCGTCTTCTTAACCATGGTTACGTGCGCAAATGGTGTCAGCCGAAGCTGGTAAAGCTTCGGCGCCGCCCACGTTGTTTGTTTAGCATTCAGTTCTTTTGTAAGTACATGAACCACATGGATTAGCATGCACTGCGTCGCCGCTTAAGGTTACTTTATGACGTCGTCACCTGTCATTGCGTCGTCAAGGTCGAGTACTTGTGGCGCCAGGGGCGCTGGGCTTCTTGCGGTTCCGGGGATGGCGTGGGGGCACAGGTGCGGACAGGCTTGCACGTTTTTCACTCTCGAGGGCACTGGAGTGCTTGGGGACGTCGGACGTTTCAGGCTAGCTGCTTGCTTTAAGGGCCTTCCTCTTTCTTCGTTGCACCCCTGGCTCGGGTGTGGTCGCCTTCGCCTTCTTCTGTTTAGCAGCGGCTGCCAAACATCCCGTGCCAGGTAAAACGCTCTTTTGTTTGTGAAAGGTGCCCGCTTTTCTTTTACATAAGCGCCAGCTTGAAAGGAAATACTCGACGATGCTGCCCGACAAAGAACAGAAGGGATCCCAAGTGCTGTGAACTACCGAACCACGTGTTGAACGGACGTGAGGTCATGCGGGTCTACCCCTACACGACAAATCACACAAACACAACAGGTCAAAGCCCTGCGTGAGAGAACAACACACGGTGGTGTAAGCGAAGAACAAATCAGATTGTGTTTGTATTGTATTTTGCCCCTCTACCTCTATAATTCCTCCCTTCCATTCGGAGTCGAAGCAGCTGCGTCGAGTATTTCTTCCGAGTTTCCAACGATCCGTATTGGCCGTGCAGACTGTTCCTTTGTAAGAAGTCGGCATTTTTAGACTGTTTGTTGTAAGCGGTCGGGTTCTTAGGTCGCCGATTGACATGTAAAGTGAAGCGGGGTGGAGTCCTTGTAAGTTAGGTCAGAGCCTGGGCATGGGCTAACAAGTTTATAGCGTTCTCCGCAAGTTGGGCCGGCCTTACTTTTTTTTTTTTTCACTCTCCGACAGTGTGCGCGCGATCAGCCGGTTTGCCGGCTGATAAAATTTCGAGCCCTTTTTTTACCGGCAGACTCGCACAAAATCAGCCGATTTTCAACAGTGTAAGCTTTGGCTATGCCGCCCATGGAGCGGAATGAGCTTGACGCACCGGCAACATGTTGTCGTAAACCCCTTCTGATCGGCAGACCTTCCGAAAATCAGCCGGCTGATTATCAGCCGGTCAGTTTTTCAAGAACTTTTTTTTCCAGCTGAAATCAGACGCTTTTTTTCCTCAGCGCGAACACTGCTCTCCGAAGGAGGGGGAAAGGGACGGCTCTCCACACCAAGCGCTGATAACAGATGTCTTGGCACACGCGGTGAACATGCGTGACGACTGAGCCCAAAGTCAAGCCTCGCGTTGCATCGTGCGACGTGATGGTGCATTTGCATGCGAGCTTAAAAGCAGGGGCATCAGTGCAGCAGCTTCGAGGAAAACACGAGCGGTGTTGAGTATCAGAACCCCTGAAGCGAGTCACCTTGCCTTCATTTTCGATGCGTGAATAGGGCTGTAAAGAAGACCGCACGCCTTGGAGGTTGATTGCGCAAACCGTAAAAAGGTGAGTTTTGCTGACTGAGCAGTGGGTGGACGACTCCGGTACCGTTCTCTTTGTTTTGTGTTTCCGACGATATCTCTTTCTTTCTTTTTTTCTTCGTCTCTCCTCCGGGGTATTAGTTCAGAGGTTCCTGGGGTTCGCAGATCTTGACCGTTTATGGGGGCGTTCTTGTGCTTACTTCGAAGGAGGCTAGAGGGGGAGAAACAATACAACTACAAAGTGGGTCTTTTTCATCAGTCCCGACCACCCGCTTCATCCAGCTCACCGCGCCCGACCTGTCGAGTTGCTTCGGCATTTTTGTTGAATGCTTACGCCCGCCACTGAACCCAGATTCACCTGAGTTTCGTGTAGGCGACAGCACATTTACCTCCTTTGATATTTTGCAGCTGGCAGCCTCCTCAAGTATTTCCTACAAAGCATGTGCTTATAGTAGTAACCTTATACAACAAAAAAAGTCCTCCCGACCCCGGATAGCAGATTTAGACCGCCGGCTAAATCTGCGACGTAAACTAATACCCTGCATCCTCCTTCCGCTATGTCGAGTTCTTCGAATTCCCTTTACTATTTGTGCTGTGTGCGCTTCTTCCCGCCTCTGTCAGTTTCTTCTCAGACACACTCACGCACACACACCCACACACACATCTGGATTTCTTTTGTTGGGGTTCTTTCGTTGTTTTCTTATCTTCGGCGTAATCTTCGCTTTTCGGTTGCTGTTTCATTTTTTCTGTTTTTTTCAATTTATTCATCAATAGTAAAGTCAGACGGGAGGCACTCAAGAACGGTGATCGGTCGTCCGCCGGCATAGCACGCGCAGGTTCAGCTATTTGTGGAAGATGTACTGCGAGAGGAGAGGCGAGAGCTGCAGCGCCTGTGTCGTTTGGTTGAGGGGTATTGCGCTTGTTGTTCCCGTCGACAGCCCCGCTTCCCAAGCACCTGGTTCGCGGTGTGTGCCCTGGCGACTGCGTAGCTGTATTCTCATGTAGTTCCAGTGCGAAAGGCCTTTCTTTCATTGGGAAGGGCGGGAATCGACTCCCTAACCAAAACACCGCTTCCATAGACCCAAGCCAAAAAGGTCGAACCTACCGGCGCAATTCTGTTCCCTCGTCGGATGCAAGAGGCAAAAAACCGGTCCTGCGGGCATTGACTCTGGAGAAAACCCGGAGAAAACCCCCCACCTGTCGGAGGGGCCACGCACTCAAAATTCGATCGGATCGTTGTTATTGGTGCTGGTTTTGTGGGA
This sequence comes from Diplonema papillatum, assembly GCA_030068145.1. Taxonomy (NCBI): domain Eukaryota; phylum Euglenozoa; class Diplonemea; order Diplonemida; family Diplonemidae; genus Diplonema; species Diplonema papillatum. The sequence continues at coordinate 35,038 of JAPJBO010000540.1, forward strand.
TAAGGTAAATTTCTTGTTTGTAAAGGGGGGGGAATTGCAAGAACGTGCTCGGAATGGGTATGTGCTCAACACCGCACTGGTCCCGTCTGCGCCGTGTTTCGGTCCTTTAAGCCACGGACACATAAGCTGGACCATCATCAGCGTGGAACCTGAGTGTCTGCAGACAGGACTGCGGTGTGAGTCTGGTTTGTCAGGCGGCTGTTCGTAGCTCGTCACAGCCAGGACCACCCGTGCTACTAGAGCACAGGCGAATCCGTCACGGGGAGAAGGCCCCTACAACCGTGTCTGAGCAATCAGTTAAAAAACTCAGGGCACTCGCCCTGATTGTGACTGCGACTCGCTAGGCAGCACTGACTTGTCTTCTTTTTACGGTGGCAATCTGCGAAGTAAACTCCGCAGAGCACAGCGGACATGGGGTTGCCGTGTGCAGCACCAATGGTTGAAGTACCAAAAGGAAAAGAGTGCGAGGAAGTAATCCTGCGTGCTGAGGGCAGCAAGTCGCGTTACACGAAGTACCCTACTGGAATGGGGGGATTGCAAGATTGTAAAGGGGGGGGGGGGTCGAAGAATAACAGTTATTTGGCACGCGTCTGGTTGTCTAAAAACACTACCACTATTTGATCCTGCTACTGTTCGGTCACCTAAAACTTTTTTTTGTATTCGACAACGAATAAAGGGGGGGGTCGAATAATAACAGTTATTTGACACACGTCTGGTTGTCTAAAACACTACCACTATTTGATCCTGCTACTGTTCGGCTACCCGGAACTTTTACTATTCGACAAATCGAATAATAACACAGTGTTATTGGTGTGGTCGGTACAGCCAGGGGGAACTACGGGGGAACTACGGGGAACTGACCTTGGGGTGTCTTTTCTTTTTTTTTTTTGTAGTGGATTTTTTCAAACGCCACGCACCGGCGCCAAACCGGGAGCTTTGGAGTGAGCAAACCGGTTCCTCTTGCTTGGGCTTTCCCACACAGAAGGGCCAAGCCTTTTGAAAAATGGAGCCTTCGGGGTGTCGGGGGTGGTGCTTTCGTGACGCCGTGGCATGAAGGATTCGTTGGAAAGTAGACTCGAACGCTATCGCAGGACTCGCAGAAGTCGGTTGGCTCACGCTTGCAGGAGCCTAAGTAAAGCTCGCTACCGGGCCCCCTTCAACGTTCCCCAAGAGGACTGTAGGAAAAGCACAGTTGCCACCATTGCGTGCTTGTACTGGTCCTTGAAAATAATCGCGTTATCGTGACGGATGGCAGAGGCCTGACCGATCGAGATCTGCAGAATATCTTGGACATCCCACAGATAAAATTGGCAGCACGCAATCAAGAGTCCGGTGATAGACGAAGAGTCCAACTTGTCTGCATGGAAGGGAAGCTGATAAGAAGTTACTGTCTGCATGGAAGGGAAGCTGATAAGAAGTTACTGTCTGCATGGAAGGGAAGCTGATAAGAAGTTACTTCTTCATAAACTGCATCCCCTCACCCGAAGCATGCCATTCAAGGCTAATGTTGTTGTCGGCAAACTGCTCTACGATCTCTGGAATAGAAGGATGCAGAGCCCGAAGAACCCAAGGCTTTGCCGTGGCCGAGTCTCCCTCTCGCCAGCAAAAGAAGCAAACAAGCCAGAGCCTCTCCTTGCGCGCCATTCCGACACTCCAATCCCTCTTGGTTTTGGGCAAGAAGGTGATCTGCAATCACGTTCAGAAGCCCAGGTGGCGTTTGCATCAGCTCCTCTACCTTGGAGAAACCGGAAGCTCTCCGGAGATGGTACCTGCATTCCAACTCGTCCTCTTGGGAAAGGCCAGTCGACGGCTGTATGCAAGTGGGCGGAGGTCCTAGGACTGCGAAGGCGTGACTACCCCACAAGAAGGACTCGCTGTCTCTCTGTTCTGCCCCTGCCGCCATAGCCATCTTATCCTCGGCCAAGCACCAGTTTCTCCTCCTGCAACGCAACCTTGCCTTCAGCATGGCCATTATGACTGTAATTCTGGTTATCAACCTTGCTCCTCGCTCGGGTTGCCGTCTTCGACCGCGACCGCCTCTGATAGTTTGGGTTAGAATGCAAATAATCTGTGGCGATTTGCGGTGTCGCGGTTATCTCTTCGTACGTGATGTGTCATTCTTTCGCCTCTTTAGCTCGACTTGATCGTCGCGCTCAGGCGCGCGTTTGGTGCCTCGCTTCTTCTTCGATTGCTCGTCCAGGTTCATCGGTTGCTGCACCGGCGCTTTCACACGCCGCACTTCACTTTCTGGTGCTCGTGGCACACCCGCTCACTCCACTTTTCGTGTTCCGTAGCGTTGAACACCGCCCATCTCGCCGCACGCTCTGCCCTTCCACCTCCACACGTAGGGAAAAGATCCATCCGGCCGGGTTTCGAAGCGATCGCGGGACCGCAGACCTTCGCGGCGGTCGGAGGAGAGAGGTGGTTCCAGGCGCTGCAGTATTGGCTGGATGGGATGTGCTCGTCGGTGGTGGGTGTCGTCGCGATGGCAGAGCTCACCGTCGACTTTGAAGTGTGCACCAAACTAGATCTTCCGGGCAGTGTCGTAGCGACGACGGACGGGACACCGTTGAGCATGCGTGCGAGGGTACTCGCAAAACTTTTAAAAACCGTCGGGGATGCGCTGGAGCGAAACGGCGACGGACCGCTTCTGCCAGATAGGAAACTGGAGAAGATAGGGTCGCTGAGAACGGTGGGAGCCCCGCCGTGCCTCACGGGGTACGAGATGAGGCCGATCTTCCGTGGTGGTACGGAGACGATGGAAGTGCTCGAGACACAGCTGACGACGGCACGAGTTCAGCGACGAGGCGTGGGGGCGCGGGGCCTCTGGTAGAACATTTCCTGCTCTCCTTACCGCAGCTGATCCTGTCACTACCTGTCAAACCGTGACTCGCAGTCTGTCCTTCCTTCTCATCCTATTCCTTCCTCTTCGGGGCACGCAGGCGTGCATGGCGGCGTGGTGTTCCACCTCCCCCCGGGTGGCGACCACCGCCCCGCAGCTCGGGCAGACATCGCCCGCGAAACCCAGTTCCGTGAGCGCGAGCGGCTCGGACTCGCGCATGGCTGCCCACAGGGCGGCAGCTTCGGTGAGGGCTGGCGGCCCTCAGTTCCTCCTCCTTATGGCCGCTCTGCGCAAGTTGGGGCCGTAATACTGCACCTTTGTAGCTCTTCCGCCCAGGGCCGACTGCAGAAAGTGGTCGCCACAAAGGAATTACCCCCCGAAATTCACCGATTTTGGGCTGGACCAGGTGGCTTGTCTCCTGGGGTCTTTGATCTTGATACGCTCGAATTACCCGAAATTGTCCTTATTTTGTGACGAAAAAGTGCAAAGTAGCTTAGAAATGCTCTCCAGGACCCAAGGCTGCATACCTGAAGCACTCAGCAAAAAAACAAGAAACGAAAAAAAAAAAAGACACCCCCCCCCCCATGTTGAACTACGGGGGAACTACGGGGAACTGGCCCACCGACCACACCAGTTATTATTCGACCCCCCCCTTTACTAACACAGGTGTTATTATTCGACCCCCCCCCTTTATGTTTGATGAAGGAGGAGCGAGGTACCTGGCTTCCAAGAACCTGCTGCAGCCGGCGCAGCAGTTCGGAGTCGTCTCCTTCGGCGTGGTCGAAGTTGCTGTACACGTCGACGCAGGTGCGGAGCTTGTCGGCGCCGATCTGCTGGATTAGCATCTGTTCGAGTTGCTCCTTTGTATGCCCAGTTTGCTGTTGGAAGGTTTGGTTGTCTTTAATGAGCTCGGCCCCGTCCGTGTCGTTTGCCACCTCCGCGAGTTTGACGAGGTTGTGGCAGTCGGAAATCGTCTTCTCGAAGTCCGGCCTGCAGCTCGACAGATCGACCTGCTCCCCGGCAACCATCGACCGCTGGGCGCCAGACCCGGGCTTCGGCGTTGAAGATGGGGAGGACTGGTGGCGGGCAACGTCCTGCTGGTACTCGGGGGGCGGGGCGGCCATCATGGCCTGGATGTCCTTCGCCTTCATCTTGCCCATCTTCATCGAGGACGGCGGCACCGGCGCGTGGGACGGAGACGACGGCTGCTGCGGGGGCGACGCCTGCGGCGCGGCTCGCGGCGAGCCGTGCTGCCGGGCGAGGTTCGCCTGCGCGGCTTCCTTCTCCCGGATGGCGCGGGCGAAGTTCTTCAGGTTCTTCTGCATGTACGGCGAACTCATGATCGTCGGAATGTTGGGCCGCTGGATCGGGTCCAAGTTGAGAAGCGACCGCGTGAGCTCGCGCAGGTCCTCCGAGTGACCCAGCTTGTCGTTGATGGGCTGGTAGAACCCGGTTGAAATCACCTGCATCAGCGACTTGATGTCCTTCGCCTGAAACGGCTTCGTGAGCATGATCAGCTCGTACAGCATCACACCCAGGGACCAGACGTCGCACTTGCTGCTGTATGGCTCGTTTCTGCACATTTCGGGCGAGAAATAGTACGGGGTTCCGCACACTGTGTTGGCCAGGCCGACGGTTCCCAGCTGCTTCGACACTCCGAAGTCGCCGAGCTTCACGACGTCCGACGAGGTCAAAAAGACGTTCATCGTCTTCAAGTCCCTGTGCAGGATGTGCTTCTTGTGCAGGTGCTTCAGCGCGAGGCAGACCTGGATGAAGTACGTCAGGATCTGCTCCTCGGTGAACGGTTTTCGTACTTCGCGCTTTTGCTTCTTTATTTTCGTGGCTAAATCGCCGCCGTCGGCGTATTCCATCACGATGTATATCTTATTGGCGTGCTCAAAGGATTCGATGAACTTGGTGATGTTTGGGTGGTCGAGCTGCGCGAGCACCGCCACTTCGTTCCTGCTGCCGTCGATGTCACGCTTGCTCATGTTCGTCATGTCGATCTCCTTGGCCACGAAGGCCACGGAGCTGCTCTGGTGCCTCACCAGCAACGCCTGGCCGAAGGCCCCCTTCCCGACAATCTTCAGCACCTCATACCCTCTCGCTTCCAACGCCATTGTGCTGCCTGTCCTGCTGCTATCGGGTCTCCTCTATCTCTTGCTCCCTACGATCGTGTTGCCCAACGGAGGTGTCTTTCGATCTATTATCTTTGGCGCAGTGCCCGACTTGTGTAATCGTTATCGTGGGTTTTTTTTTTTTTTTTTTTCCTTTGTTCTGCTTTCCTCGTAGAATGCGCCGTCGTTCTTCTGTGCGGCGTGCGACCTCCTTTCCTGCTGGTGTTTGCGTGGTGGCGAAGGACCTGATTAGCTTGGCGGTGCTTCTGGTGGTGGTCAAGCTGAGCGACCCACCGCCCACTGGTGCTCGGAAGTATGCAAAAAAACACTGCAAAGAAATAGTAGACTGACTGTGGCCCTGTGGTTACCGGCGGGGGGAGAAGCCGTGTGTAGTGTGTATCTCCCCCCAGAGATGGAGGCTGGCTTCAGAAAAGAAGTGATACACAAGAGCTGCAACAAGTGTGTGCCGACCCGCGACAAAAGAGCACAATTGTGTTGGGGGGCAATACGAAGACATCGTTGCAAACTTCTTTACGAATCAACGACAACGAGCGTGCGCGGGGATCGAAGATGGCCAGATGCCGTCTCGAGGTGATCCTGGGCTCGCCCTCTGTGGATACTCCCATTCCAGCAAAGTAACCTCGGCACGCAGAAAGCAGCCTGCGCCACACTATGGACTCTTAAAGCCGTGTGATCTATGAAGCGAGGTGTGGATCACAGCCGCTGTCAACAACAATGAGTGTGCAGGGGATCGAATATGCCCAAAATGTCGTCTCGAGGAAATCGGATGCTCCCATTCCAGGAAAGTAACCTCGGCGCATACTATGGACACCTGGGTTACAGGGTAACACGAAGCGGGGTGTGGATCACACCCCCGCTGCATACTCTTCGAGCGTGCCGGATCAAGGAAAACGAGGGGGGGAACGGAAAGAAGAACAAAGGTGCGGGCAGAGGAACCAAGAAGAGGGGGCGCGCGTTGAAGAGCAGAAAAAAAAAAAGAAGAAGGAAAACTAAAATGGAAGACTTCAAACGAGAAAAAAAAACCGCAAGCAGAAAAGTCGTAGAAGAACAGAAATGCTCGGAGGCGCCACCCCCTGCAGGCTCCTTTGGAACTCGGGCTTGTTTTGTGTTCATGCGGAGGCACCGGCATGCTGATCAGCGCCACACTATGTGGAGGGATGTCAAACGGTGGAAGGGGGGGTGCAGAAGAGGCGTAGTACGATGCTGTGCATGTGGGGTATGTGACCTACACTTTCCGTATGATATGTTTAAGGCTGAATGGGGCCAAGATCCATACGCTGGAAGCCTTCTTCCGAGCCTACAACTCCGTTTCTCTACATTGGTTGCAGAGGTCGCACCGCACACCCCATGCACAGCATCGTACTTTGCCAAAATGTTTCTGTCCAAACCCCTTCTTCCCCTGTTGGCATCGTCGCATGTGCTTCCTCCTGTCATACGCGACCGGAGGCCTCGTTGAGTATTTCCTACAAAGCACGTGCGTACCCAAAAAAGAAGAAAAAAAAAGGGGCCTCCCCCCCCCAGCAAAAGAAAAATTGAAGTGGAAAACGGCAAAGGTCCTTCGCTGTTTGCTACAGGACACGGGGTCGTCGATGATCTGTGCCGGACTGTGTTCCCGAGGCGCGAACGGTGCAGGTCGCGGCGTATTCTGGCAAAGGTGTCTTGATGGCTTTCTTGGCGGCAAGATTGAACGCGCCAAGGCTGGCGACGGATGCTGATCGGAAGGAACAGCTGAGTTCTGCCAGAAGCGCTGCTTCGTCGTGCTCGTTGGCTGGTCTTCTTTGGTTCCTAGCTTTTTCCGCCCCCCGAAAACTACCTTTTTCTCCGGGCACTTCGACCACAAGGTGTCTTCTTTTCCCTGGTAGATGATCGCTGTAAGCGGGCCCACACTTCCTTCTCGTTTCGTATCTTTGCGATTGGCCCGCTGCACTACCACTCCACTCCAGTAGCACTGATTTGCGGTCGGCAAAAAAAGGCTGTTCATACGGACACGGTTTTGGAGTTGAAGTTCGCTTGAGAATTCCGGGATTGTAATGAAGCAAACTTGATATTTCTAGGGCCGGCGCATGATGGATTACGTTACTTGTGAAAACTTTCGTTTTTAGGGTCCCGGGTCTTCGTTGAGACTGAGAGTCGAGTGCTGCAATGCTTTTGATCGCGAAAGGGAGGTTCTGTCGTTGGCAACGTCGAACTCTCCGACTCCCGCACTCGTGGACAGGCAACAATTCCGCTGGGTTTGCGTGCATAAAAATACTCGAGGGACTGCCTTGTGCTCATTTCGAAGGAGGCTAGAGGGGGGAAAAAACAAATACAACTACAAAGTGGGAACGCTTACGCCCGCCACTAAACCCAGATTTACCTGTGTTTCGTGTGGGCTACAGCACATTTACCACCTTTACGTCCTTTGATATATCGCAACTGGCAGTCTCCTCAAGCATTTCTACAAAGCAGGTGCTTATACAAAAAAACAAGAAAGGGAGAGGCAAGATAGCAGGGGGGGACCTGTCAGAAAAATACGAGGAAATAGTTGATATGTGTGGCGCGCACAAAACAAATCGGCCGGTCGTCTAGCCCGCACGAGGGATAGAGAGGCGACGACGACCTTGAGTGCACACGACCCCACTTGCTGTGGAAGCGACAAAGTGACTTCACACGGCATGCGGGATCACGCTGCACACAACATGTATAACATGTTGCCATGCCACTTCACGTTATGTCGCGTGTTACATGACATGTGAAACCTAATGACGTGATAACATGCCATGCCACTTCACGTGTGTTGGATAGCATGTGAAACCTCATGATAAGTGGGCCGTGTGTCCGCTCCCCCACGAAGAACCACGGCACGTCTGTCTCGGTTGCGGTTTTTCCTCCCGCGGTGTCTCCGAAGGGCCAACGAAGGACGAGCTTTGAGGGAAGTAGCTTCCAGCTTGGCTTCCTTCGCTTCGAAAAGCGAAGAGACAAGAACTGAAGCTCTCAGCGCACCGGCGCGCCAGGCGGCGCCGGTTCCCTGAGCGCGCACATCTGCTGCGGTACGGCACGAAGATGGTGGTGTTGTTGTCCACGCGGGATCATACCCTTGGCGTGGCGGCGTTCTGGACAAACGGAAGAGAGACCCTGTCGTGTTTGCATGTGTGTGCGTGTATGTGTGTGTGGGGGTGTTGTGGTAAATGCATGACCTAAAGCCATCAACAGTTGCAACCGACTAGAGTTGCGCCGCGCCGAAAGCGCGGAAAAAGTGACCCTTCTGGAGTCACGTAGCGAAAAGCTGGCATAGCGTGGTACTCATTTGCATGCAAATGACTCCCCACTAACGCAACAAGAAGACGACCTAAAGTGAATTACTCTGAACTGTACGAACAAAAAAGTGACCCTTCCGGAGTCACGTAGCGAAAAGCTGGCACAGTGTGGTACTCATTTGCATGCAAATGACTCCCCACTAACGCAACAAGAAGACGACCTAAAGTGAATTACTCTGAACTGTACGAACGAAAAAGTGACCCTTCCGGAGTCACGTAGCGAAAAGCTGGCATAGTGTGGTACTCGTTTGCTTGCAATGACTCCCCACTAACGCAACAAGAAGCCTGCGGCGATGAAGTAACGAAGCTCATCCGAGTGTCCGATGAAACCCCTTGTCAATACCACCCAACGACTGCGACGCGCGTGCGAAATGTCGGACGCTAGCGTCTGTCAAGAGCATGCGTGACTCAGCCGTGTTTTAAACGTGAGATGAGAGGCATCGGCTCACTCTGTCAAAGGACCATACCACTAACGCAACAAGAAGACGGCCTGAAGTGAATAACTCTGAATTGTCGCTCTCACGGTTCATCTTTGAGTTGCCGACATCCTGTGACTCCTCTCCGAACGATGGGAGAGACAGCGCGCGGGACGTTGCCAGCATCTTAATTCACCCGCTCTGTGCAATGAGTATGCCCCGACTAACTGTTTTCAAGGTCCTGGTTCAAACACTGGTCCGCTGAGGGAGGAGAATAATGACGGCCCTTCACACCCACAAATTCAACGACAAAAGAATGCAGCATACTCGTGACCGAAGAGGTCGTGGATGGAATCCAGCTTGTAGTGTCGCATAGCGACACGTTCGAGACCGAGTCCCCAGGCGATGCACGTTGCGCCTTCGGGAATGCCCATGGGGCGGAGCATCTCTGGTCGGAAGACACCAGAGTTGCCGACCTCCATGACCTTGCCTGTCTTCGTGTCTTCCGTGTGCACTTCCATCGAGGGTTCTGTGTACGGGTTGTACGCGGCTTTGAACTTCAAGTTCCCGAGTCCCACTCTCTCGAAGAACGCTTTCAGCAGCGACATCATGTTGCTGAGGGACAGCCCGTAGTCTAGCACGAAGCCCTCCATCTGGTGGAACTCGCACAGGTGCTTCTTGTCGGTCTGCTCGTTCCGGAAGACGCGGTCGATCGAGAAGTAGGCGCCCGTGCGCAGGACGCCGGTTTTTTTGTACTCCTGCCCGATCTGGTGCAGGGTGTACGCGCTGATGGCCGTCGTGTGCGTGCGGAGGACGTTGCGCTCGGTCTCGTCCTTGGACCACGCAGACCTGTACCCGGTCGATCCGAAGTCACCGGCGGTGTGGACCTTGTGGATGAGGTCGAGGTAGTCTGCAGGATGGTCGACTGTCTTTGGCGGGTTGGACACGAAGAAGGTGTCTTGCGAGTCCCGCGCCGGGTGCTGCTGGGGGACGAACAGCGTGTCGAAGTTCCAGAATGACGAGTCTATCCAGCGGGCCGTGTCCATCTCTTGGAAACCGAGCTCTAAGAAGATCTCCCGGTACACCTGCCGCAGCTTCATCAGCGGGTGCAGGTTTCCGCCGGCGGGGCGGAGGCCGTAGGCGTTGAGGTTCGCGGGCTTCATGTCGACGATTTTGCCCGTTTCGAGCATCTTCTGCAGCATGTCCGCGTCGAAGTCTGCCGGCTTCTTCGCCCGCCACGACCGCTTCTCGACGCAGTCGGGCTCCGTCGGGAAGTTGGCGCCCGGCGTCGCGCAGAAGTAGGCCAGCTCCTTCTTCGTGCACAGCTTCCGCGATCCCAGCCGTTTCGCTGCCGCCTCCTTCTCCGCGTCGCTGCCCGTCTTCTCCCGGATCTGCACGTTCGTGTGGAAGCTGGAGTCTGATGCGTCCCTCAGGATGTCTAGAATCAAAACAGGAGAAAACCGCCCGTTAAAGCGAATGATAGGAGGCAATTGGGGAAATCGCGAGAGCCATCGAACCATTTAGTAGCTGCTTTACTTCGAAGTTTCCCTCAGGATAGCTGGAACCAAAACAGGAGTTGCGCCAGGTAAAGCGCTTTCTCGACCTACTGTATCAACCAAAGTTGGATACACTTTGCACGCATATCGTCACACGTGTGTTTATAGCGTTTATTGTGGTTTAGAGGTTCGGTGTTTTAGGGTCTCCGGTTGACCATTGAGGCTGTGAGGCGGGTAGTATGAGGGCAGTAGGTATGCTTATACACCTTAACTACGGCTAGCCATGTTTGTAAGTGTTGCGACCGACACCAAGAAGAAATTCGCTTTGAATTTAGTCTTGGGCCCCCCGCGCGCATGCATGTTGAGCAGGGGTTGCCATGCAGCTCGTATCGGTCTGTAATAGCGTTTTTTACTTCCGTTGGGTTGAGGAGGACGTGCGGTGGGGAGGGTCGGGTAGTAGAAAGAGAAAGATTGACAACAGCAGGTGTAGTAGTAGTGGTGAAAACTCAGCAACTGGTTGTAGACCTAGCTGTGGTTTATGTGTGCACTGCTTGTTGTTGTTTTATTCGAGACTGGAGGTCCTATGAACATGCAATGTGAATAGCCTCTATTCGAGCCAACCCGGCTTTTATTGTGCAAAAGTGTATTGTTTTTTGGAAAGCGCCGTGCTAGCTTTTTTTTTCCCGTCCAAAAGGTATGCGGATGGCACAGTGACCGGGCGTCGGCCTTCAGGCCGGTGGGCCCGGGTTCGGACCCCGCCCATGACACTTTTCCGGTCGAAGATTGTTTCGAGGTTTTGTTGCATTTCCGGGTCCAATGTGCCCGAAATCTGCGTTTTTGCGGAGTTTCTCAGTACTCTCGCGGTATTTGGGTCACCACGGGAAACGGAGTTGGGGGGGGAAAATGTTTCTTGGGTTTGAAGAGCGCGTGGTGCTTGCACCACTGAGGCCAGGTTATTTAACCGCGGATTTAGTGAAGGATTGTTCAGGAAACGGTCGCGAGCGAAACCCGACCAGGTAACGACCATTTCACTGTCTTCTTTGTTTTGTGATGCGAACATCACGAGGTGCTGTCCGAAGACACCGCCCACGTGAGCACTGTTAAGCAGCGGTTGCCAGATACTCCCGTAGCACCTATTCACGGGTTTGCAGGGGTAAAAAGGAAGCCCGGGTTGGGGAGGGTGGTGGGTTTGGTGCGTAGTATTCTTCTTTTTTTGTTCTTTCTCGGTTCTGGTGGTGCTGCTCCTTCCTTCTCGTCCTGTGTTGGGTTACGACTTTTTTTGTTCTTTATCGGTTCTGAGCGTTTCCATATGCCTTTTCCTGCTTTGACATGCAGTCCCTTCCAAACTGTACCTCTCTTGGTGTTCGGGGGTTGGGCCGTATGGTAACGTCTCGGGAAACGAAGTTTGTGGCGTCACAAAAGTGACAGGTTACCAAAGCAACCGGGTGCCGAGCTTAAGCAAGGCGTTTGTCAATGGAGAACCAGTCCTGTGCCGTTTTAGGGCCGGCAGGTCTCAACGGGGGGAAAATGTTTCTTGGGTTTGAAGAGCGCGTGGTGCTTGCACCACTGAGGCCAGGTTATTTAACCGCGGATTTAGTGAAGGATTGTTCAGGAAACGGAGTCGGGGGGGGGGGGGGGGGGGGGGCCGGGGGTCTCCCCCCCGGTACTGGCGCCGAACTTGCCACCAGAACCCGAACTTAGCTTCGCCCGAACTTTGCTTCACCCAGAACTTATCTTCGCCCGAGCTTTGCTTCACCAGAACTCAGCTTCGCCCGAGCTTTGCTTCACCAGAACTTTGCTTCACCCGAACTTAGCTTCGCCCGAACTTTGCTTCACCAGAACTTTGCTTCACCCAGAAATTAGCTTCGCCCGGACTTAGCTTCATCCGGTTTTTGCTTCGCCCGAACTTTGTTTCGCCCGAACTTAGCTTCACCAGAACTTTGCTTCACCAGAACTTTGCTGTTCCCCGAACTTTAACTGCTGCCTCCAGTCTCGCCACGCGCCGGCCTTAGCCGAGCGCACGTACTTTCCCTTCTCTTGGAGAACCAGCCGCCAAACCTCGCTTCCGTGTACGTAAGAAAAGAGGGAGAGAGACACAGAGAAAGACAGTGAGGGTTTGGAGGAGGACACTGGCGTGCGTCGGGGCCGGTGAGAAGCACCGGCCACCTTGCTAGATAAATCCTGCCGCGGAAGAGGCAACCTTTTGGAAGGAAACAGTAGGTAACTTTTAACCCGGCGGAGATCAACTGACCGGAGCTACCGGAGAGAGTGTGCTTGCGTTGTGTGGTAACCTGATACGTTCGCGCGGTAAGTTGATGAGGTTATGTATCGATTGTCAGATGAGCTTGAGGCCCGCATGGGCGCTTGGTTCCGTGTGCGCGCCGCCCGATGCACACGGGGATTCGTTTGCGACAATAAAACCCGAGGGAAAAAGACTGCGTGTTTATCCCACTCAAGAAAAAAATTTCTTTTTGCGTAAGTGGCGACTGCTTGTTGTCCTCCGCAGTTAAGGTACTCTGAATGCAATCTGGCATCGTGGCTGGATATCTGGTCGTAGCTCCTGGTTTGCGGTGTTTAGTTTTGCACCACGGTTTGTGTGTTTATGTTCACCCTCTTGTTTCCCGGGGCTCGAACACGTACACCCAACGTAAGGGTCCTTTCTCTTCGGAGAAGACTCGGTGGTGTGCACAAACATTAACTCCGCTTGAATTGTCGTTGGTTGTGCTCCCGGGAACATGCTTACGTAGTTTTTCCGGACACGTAGGCCGTTGTTGACGTGACAGCAGGTTGTTCTTGCGTTTAGGCTTGTTTTCAAGCGTTATTTGTGGATTAGAAGGTCGGTATTTTAAAGTCTCTATTTGACCGTAGAGGCTTGGGTTAAAAACGGTGAGAGGGTGCCGCGATGTGTCACTCCGCTGTGAAACCTTGTGAAGTCCCCTAACGCAATTTGTTGGGATTGGGTAGGGTGTGGTCGTTCTGCTACGGCGTGAAAAGCCAGGAAGTTTCGACGCTGATCTTCTTTTCGTTGACCTTTCAGATGGAATTTGATGATAGTCGGACCGCTCCGCACGCCTTGCACGCGATTTCGCCCTTTCGTGGTGATGTTTGTTTCCGAGGCAAGGGGGGGGAGCAACAATACAACAAAGATCGGCATTTTTTTAGAGTTAAAGTTCGCTTGAGATTCCGGGGTTTTAGGGTCTCCATGTGACCGTTCGTGAATGGGTTCTCTTAGAGCATATGGTTGCGGGTTGTATATTGGTGCACGCTTTCTGTATGGGTTATGGCCAGCCATGTCCGGGACTTTTTGTGTCGGATGCTTACGCCCGATTTTACCGGTATTTTGTGCGAGCTGCAGCACGCTGTGATTTGCAACTGGCGGCTCCCTCGACGATATCGAACAAAGCCGGTGCTTATGGTTAAGTGCGCAATTGGTGGCAGTCGGAGCTGGTGAAGAAGACAGGCGCTTCGTTTTGTTCGTGCGCCGGTTGATCGTTTCCCACTTGTATTTAATGTATGCTGTGCCATTTCCAGGTTCTTAGCCTGCGCAATGCATTGAAGGGTAACCCGCAAGATTGTTAGCACTAAAAAGGCGTCGTTAAGCACGTGTGCCCCTGTGTGCGAAGGACCTGTTTTATATTTTTACACGGCAGGTTCCGACGCTGCCAACTTCCTTTGTACCGACATGTATAATATTGTATAAGGTATGGTGTTCCAATAAACGAAGCACACCAGCAGCATGTCCGCGAGGGTCGGGTTCTTCCAGTCTTTTGCGCTCGCCTTCGCGGTGTAGACGCCGGCCTTGTCACGGCTGAGGATCTTCTCCTTCATCCCGAACTTGAGCCCGGCCTCGGCTAGCGGGTATGCCTTGAGCTGCGGGTCGTCTCTGGTGAGGCCCGTCGGACTCTTCTCGACCAGCTCGAGCACCTTGAACTCGGGAAGGCCATCGCGGAGGTATTCTTCGCCTTGCGGGGTCAGCGCGTAGACGCTTTCCTTCAGCGGAGCGCTCTTGTCGACGATTTCGCCGGTGGACAGCGACCCGAAGACGCCGACGAGCGCCTGGTGGTCGATGCCCGTCTTCTGCGCGAACGCCAGCGAATTGCCGATCTTCCCGTCGGCCTGCAACGCGCGGATGACTTCCACGTCGATCTCCAGTCCCGACGCCGCCGCGGCCATTGCCCTCGCGCCTCGCTCGCTCGTCAACCGAACCGGCGGTACAACAACGCTGCCCACTCCCCTCAGCCCCCAGCGCTGCGCACACGGAGACCTGCGGACCCTGGCTGGTAACAACCTCTGCTGCAACCCGTTCGCAACGCGACGAATGTTGGCAGGTCCCTTCTTTCTTTTTTTTTTTTCCTCGCTGTGTGGCCGCTCCTCCCCTTAGACCTGTCAACAATGCTTGCTCGTGTGTGTTGTTCGACCTACCGGAAGAATTCCGGCCGATTTCCTGTTACGACCCGTAGTTAAGTGCGCAATTGGTGCCAGCCGGCTTCGGCTGAAAAGACTTCTGGATGGGTCTGCATGGTTTCGTTACACTTCGTTCTTTCTTGCAGTCATTGCACCAAGAAGTATCCCGCAGACTTTTCGTCAGGCGAACAAACGGCGCAGGCAGACCAGTAAGCAGAACTCCTGAAGATCGTGTATCGAGCAAGCTTTTACCCTTGTGCTCTATTTCGAGACTTCTCTTCCCGCTGAGCTTGCCTTCGGACACTCCGTTGATGTGGAACAGATGCTCTATTTCGCGAGAATTCTCTTCCCGCTGAGCTGCCTTCGGACACTCCGTTGATGTGGAACAGGTGTGCCTCCCCAGCCAAACTGGCACCTCCAAACGCCAAGATGACACTTCATCCGAACAAGAGGCAACTTCCACGCATAAATGGATATTTTAGAGTCAAGCTTCGCTTGAGATGTTTGGCGGCCGCTTGCGCTCGGTACGCCGCTCGTGTTGCGTGAACCGGGAAGTCGTCGGCGTGCCGATGGGTACCAATATGCCAGCCTTCGCCACGTGACTCCGGAAGGACACTCGGCGCATTTTCTCGGTGCAACTCGCCCCTTCAGGCTGCGGCGGCTTCAGAGGTTTTGCAGAGAAAGAGGAGATACGTGGGCAACTCCGGGAGCAGGAGGTCCCGACCCGGGGACGACGTTGTTCGCGGGTACCGTGTGAAGGGCGGCGACAAGTAGGTGGGCTAGCTTGTGCTGCCGCGGGAGAAAGAAAGAGAAGCGATTCCCGTTCGGCGCGCGACGCCGCGGAAAATGAATGGGAGCCGGCCCGTCCCCTCCTAATAGACCGCGCTGTGCTGTGGCCGTGGTCTGCACTAGTCACTACCTCTTTCCCCAGGCATTTGCACTCATTCCTGGGAATAGGGACAGACCGGCTTAAATGGTGCGTGTGTGTGTGTGTGTTGCAGGCCCGTTTTGACGTGACACCCCTCTTAGCGAGAGGGCGTCCACGCTGGCGGGAGTGCGTACACGTTTATAATTGTGTGCGTTTCTTATATGGGTGTGCGTGTTTTCAGGATCCAGCGGGGTGCGTGCTTCGGTTTTGCTTGTCCACCTCCCCAACGAACAACCCGCGGGAGCGCACGTCTGGTTTCAGGGCGGCGGCGTCGGAAAGCCGTGCGCTTTGGCTGCGCCCGCATCAATACACGGCGGCGACCATGACCAAGGGAAACGCGTCGGCGTCGGGAGCGAAGGCGTCGATGAACGCGAGCAGCTGCCTGCATCGCTTTGTCCGGCAGCCCGAAGCCGCCGAGGAGGGCGACGTCGTACACCACCGAGCACGGACGAAGCACCGCCAGACTCTTTCGTACGAGGCGCCCAGCTCCCGTCCCCTCCTATTAGACCGCGCTGTGCTGAGTGAAAGTCTTGAAGTTAGAATGCAGAGACTGGAGCCGTGGTCTGCAGTAGTCACTCAGATGGCTACCTCGTACCCCAGGCACTTGGACTCATTCCTGGGAATAGGGACAGCTTTGGCTGCGCCCGCATCAATACACGGCGGCGACCATGACCAAGGGAAACGCGTCAGCGTCGGGAGCGAAGGCGTCGATGAACGCGAGCAGCTGCTTGCTGAAGAAGACCATCGCTTTGTCCGGCAGCCCGAAGCCGCCGAGGAGGGCGACGTAGTACACCCACCTAGCAGCGCCGTGGTGGACGAAGCACCGCCAGACTTCTTCGTACGAGGCGCCCAGCTCCCGTCCCCGGCACTGCTGCTGCAGCGCTTCGTAGTACGCGCGGACGAGGGCGTCGCAGTCTTTGACGAACGACGCCGGCGGCACGTCGGATATGATGTGCTGCGCGAGGTCTGCGAGGGGGTTCCACACCCCCACCTGGCTCCAGTCGCAGGCAACGACGCTGCCGGGCTTCCAGAACAGATTCGCCGCGTGCCAGTCGCCGTGGCAGAGGGACCACAGCTTCGACCGGTTCAACTCCTCCGCCGCGGCTTCCGCGGAGGAAGCCGCGAGCGACCGGTCCACGATGGTGACGATGCGGTCCGGATACCCGGCGTCTTTCGTCCGGCCGGCCCACGACGACTTCGCCCTTGCCAACGCCCTGGCGTAGTTGTCCTTCGCGGCCTGCCTGCCACACAGGAAATCGACGTTCTTCAGCCAGCTGTGCGAGCCGGGCGGCAGGTCGAACAGTTTCTCGATTTCCGCCTCGCTTTCGAACGGCATCGTCGCGCCGGAGACCCAATGCTTCGCATGCAGATCTGCCGCCGCGAGGAACGTGTCTTTGAGGGTTTCGAAGTGCGAGGGCGACGGATCCGGGAGCTTCGCGTCCTCCGGCATTCCCCAGATCTGGTTCCCGTACAGCAGGTTCGCGTTCGTGTACCGTTGCTGGTCGGAGAGGAGGTCCGGCATCAGAATGGCGGCCTCCTGGTCGTCGGCGCAGCGCGCCGCGATGACGGGGACGGCGTGGGTGTACCCGTGCTTGCTGAGGGTCCGGTAGAAAGTCGCCTCCCTGGGCCCGTCTGGCCCGCCGTTCGGCGCGATCGACTTCAAATACAGCACCGCCGGCAGCTTCTCGGCCGCTTCGCCCTCGGCGCCCGCGTACTCGACCGCGATCCGCGCCATCTTCCCGACGAAGCCGCGGCTTTCCATCTCCTTCGCTTCGGCGCTCGCAACCGTGACGCCGCTGGGCAGCAGCCCTTGCTCCCGCAGGCTGTCCTCGATGAACCGGGCGGTTCGCATTTCTTCCGACAGCGACGGCATGTTCACCCCTTGTTCTTTTTTGGACATGCTTGAGGAGACTGCGAAATCTCAAAGGAGGTACCATCAGCATGCCGATGACTCCCCACTGTCGCAACTACATTCCAATCTCAAAGGAGGTAAATGTGCTGTAGCTCACACGAAACACACCCTGCTTTGTAGGCTATCCTTGAGGAGGCTGCCAGTTGCGAAATCTCACAAAAGCGAGCCAGAAACGCCGTGCGCCTTCGTCACCAGAGACGCCGGACGGCCGCAACGTAAACGACGCACAGCGATGGCAACTCCCCACACCGTGCGCGGATATCCGTTGAAAAAGGTGGTCGAAATTCGCGTTCATCCCTTCCGTGATGGAGCGGAAACCAGAGAGAAGATCCGTCACCGTACGAGTAGTCCCGAACTTATGGAGAGTGTACGTGGTCGAAATTCGCGTTCATCCCTTCCGTGATGGAGCGGAAACCAGAGAGAAGATCCGTCACCGTACGAGTAGTCCCGAACTTATGGAGAGTGTACGTGGTCGAAATTCGCGTTCATCCCTTCCGTGATGGAGCGGAAACCAGAGAGAAGATCCGTCACCGTACGAGTAGACCCGAACTTATGAAGTGTACACCAACAAGCAACACCCCACCTTACTCGTTTACGTTACAAGAGCCCATTTCGACGAAGGCGGAGACTTTAAAGCCCCGGAACCGCAGGCGAGCTCTGATAAACAATGAACTGCACGCTTACGCAGCGAAACGAGCAATGCGGCAATGTCGAAACTGAAGGAACTTGCCGCCGTGCATCAAAGATGAAAACTAAAACAAGAAGAAGAAAAAAAAAAAAGATAGGCAGAAAAAGAGGAGAAAGAAAGAGATCGTCTCGCGAATCTGAGCCGTCACCAGAGCGGAGAAACACAACAGCCGGCCCTTCCACCTCGCGCAACGCGACCACTTTCCCCAATAAAAAAAGGGTGAAAAAGAAGGAAATGAAAGCAATGAAGCCTGTAGTCCAACTCAAGGAACAACGTGTTCGGGGAAAAACAAAACGGTCCGGGGTCCCAGGCAGTACTGTTTTGCCTACCAAAAAAAGCACGTATCTTCTATCTGTTTTGATGCCAAGGCTGCGATCCAACGGTCTTCTATTTTGGACTGTTTCTTGTGGTGAGGTTCTTTCCGCCGAACACGGTGTTCCTTGTTTCCATTGAGAGTCTCGAGAGCCGAACACAGCGCGCCCACACAAAGCACACACACACACACACACGCACACACACACACACACATACGGCTTATGTTGAGCGAAGATGCAGAAAAACTAAAGACGCACGCAAACAAAGAAAGATGTTTCAGGTCTGACTTCCGCGACACAGGCGAAAGAGATAACAAAAAGAGAAAACACAAAAAATGGAAAAGAAAGAAGACCTGGCGGGGGTGGGGAGGGCAAAGTACGCACGGCTGTCTTTTGAACAGCTGTGAGGAAACGATTTGCCGGATACACGTTTGCACCGACGCCTGCCGGCTGCGTCTTCAGTTCTACTGCTTCTGCGCCGGAGGCTTCGGTAGACGCAACATGGTCACCCGTTTTTCCGGCAGCGCTGCTGGAAGACCTCAACGTCGCGCAGGGAATAGTCGAGCCCCCGAGAGAAACGTACACTTTTTCTCGCAAGGGAACATTTCCGAAGTTGGGGCTTGCACTGCTAAACGAAGCAACGGACGATCAGCATCAACTGACCAAAGGTGATGAAAATGATAAGGCAAAAATTTCTTGTTTGGGGGTTTCCTGCATTAGCACTTTTTCGTTGGCTTCGTTTTCTCTTTCATGTGCAACCGTTGTTCCGGAAATGTTCCCGTCAGTACAGATGTACTACTAAGAAGAAAAAAAAACGAGAACACCCCCCTTTTTCTCCGGGGGTGGGGCTCGCGTGGACCTTTCACGGGCAAAACGACACCCTCCCCCCATAAAAGCACGATCTCCGCCTCTCAAAGGGGGGGAGTGAAGTGGGCTGCTCAGCTGTGCCTTCGTGAAACAGCAACTTCAATACACCGCCGCCTTGCCGTGAAGGGTCGGCATGCCCAGTGCACCAGCTGACAGCGAAACGACGCAAAAAGAATGCACGCAGCTCGAAGTCGTCGACTAGCTCCGCAGCCACGTTTCGCCACGTGCAACTACGGAAAAACGGGTGAAGAAGCAGAAGGGAGGGGGCGAGGGGGCGGTGGTGGGCAAAAGGAGCGTGCGGGGGTGGGGGGGTGGGTGGGTTGGTGTCGTGTGGCAGATAGAATGGTGTGCGAAAATGCTTTCTGGTCCTTGGGGAGAGGAGGGGGAGGCCCTTCCCGAGAGAGAGAGAACACAGCAATACGAGTCAAAGGGTGTGGGTCGACGGAGCAACAAGGCCAAAGCAGTCAGGCCGCATTCCCACGCAGGGTGGTCCCAGAACACAGTCCGGTATGCTGGTACAGCCTTTAACTCTGAATGCTAGCTTTGAACCCCCAAGGCACTCCGGGGTGGGTTGTGTGCACTTGTGGTGAGCGCCCGAGTTAAACCGGTCCATCTTCTCCTGATAAATCGTGATGTATCGCCGTTTACTGTGAAAGACTACAGTGGCGGGCAATTTTATGCAGCTCCAGGAGATAGGGAAGGACTTGATAGACCGTGGTGTAACGCGATGGCTTTGTGTTCGAAGTGCAAAGAATCTGTGGCGATAGTCTGCATGTTTCGTGGTGTACCGTGACAGGCAAAGTTCCAGAGGATAGGAGTGGACCGGCTTGGCCCGAGCTTGATGATGAAGTGGATGAATTAGTAAGTGCAATAGTAGGTGCCTTGACGCAATCAAGCAAGGCCGTTTCGAGGTCGAGTGCCTCCTCTGCAAACCTTCACGGGTGCGGACTTTCTTTGACCTGTTGGTCGCTTGACTTCTGCCTGCTCCTCTCTGCCGGGGACGCCAATCACGGAGAGTCTCCTGCAAGGAGCGTTTCGAGGCGTGGCATCTCAGCGACCCAGCGCCAATATTCGTTCGCCGGCAGCCTTTCCATCGGGCCGGCAGCGCCGGCGCCGCGCGCCCTTTCGAAATCACGGAACGCGGATGGGAACCCCTCGCTTACTAAGGCGCGGGGGAAGTACTGCCCATATATCTTTTTTTTTGCGCTTCCGATCATCCCAAAAAAGAAAGGGCGGCGGTGGGGGATTGCAAGGACGTGCTTGGATTGGATGGTCCCGTCTGCGCCGTGTTTCGGTCCTTTAAGCCACGGACACATAAGGCGGACCATCATCAGCGCGGAACGTGTCTGCAGACAGGACAGCGGTGTGAGTCTGGTTAGTCAGACGGCTGTTCGTAGCTCGTCACAGCCAGGACCACCCGTGCTACCAGAGCACAGGCGAATTCGTCACGCCCTACAACCGGCGGAGGGGGGCGTGTTCGTTTTTTTGGGCACCTCTCGAAAGGCGCCAATCGTCCTCAATGAGCCAAACCCCTTTTGGAAGAAGGGAGCGAAAGAAAAGGGTGCTCCATCTTTTGTTGTGCACACGAAAGCTGGCGAATGGCCCCCCGAGGAGCTGCATTTTTTTGACCACGAATTCTATCTTCGTTTGAGGCGAATTCGCTTGTGGAAGGAAGACAGTCAACTGGCAAGCCGGAGCGAATCGAGCCGCAAGCCCATGCAAAACTGTGCATGGGAGGAACTGTAAGAAAACGTCTCAGCGGTGCTGAATGTGTCCCATCTACTCCGTGTCTCAGTTCTTGCCAAGTAATTCAAGTGCAAAAGGAGGCCGTTCTACGAAGGTGTGTGGAAGACGCTTGAGAAATCGCAGCGAAGTCGATACGCCACCGTCAGCAGCGCACTGAATAAGCCACACGCAGACGGGATGCATTGACACTGGCACATGTCGTCACTGGGCATTCGGCCTTTTGGCTAACCGCATCTATCCATCAAACTATTGAGTCTTCTGAAAGAGGAAGGAAGAAGAAGAAGAAGAATAAAAGATGAACGCGGGGAAAAGGAAAGAAGGTGGAACACTAGAAAAAGGGTGAGGGGTCGCGGTCGCGTAATGAGTAGACAGTACGGTTTGCGACAAATATATCGACGGAAGAATAGAGAGTGCTCGTCTCTCTTCGAGTACGGCGTCGGAGGTTGAAAGCATAAGGTCCTGCGCCCACAAGCGGACTTGGCACCCTCTGCTACATCCCCGAGAACCTTTCTTTGTACCTCTTTCTTTCGGCTTCTCTGCCTTCGTACCCTCCCACCCCATTCTGCCCCTCAACCCCACTCGCGCGCATTTTCTTTTCTCACTGGGGCACAAAAAAGAAAAACGGTTCTTGTCCACACGTAAATGCCGCGTTTTCCCCCAATGTTCTTTTTTTTTTTTTTTTTCTTTTTTCTCTATTTTCTCTGATCAAGGCGGCGAGACACGTAGCCGAGGCGCCGCGTTGATGAGCTCATCCCTGGCGGCGTGAGTACCTGTTTTGGCGTTTAGAGGTTCGGTGTTTTAGGGTCTGGGGTCTGGCGGGTCGTATGATGGATGTAGGTATGATTATACACTTTAACTACGGCTAGCCAACTTTGTAAGTGTTGCGACCGACACCAAGAAATTCGCTTTGAATTTAGTCTTGGGTCCCCCACGCGCTGTTTTGATTAGAAATTCGTGGGGCAAGCACACACGGGCATTGCAACGGTGCGGGAGACATTGGCAGGCTTGCCATCCCTTTCGGTACCTGGCGCCGGAATGACGTGCGGAAACAAGCCCACAAACAGAGGATCCTCCAGGGAGAACGGCAGCCCGTCTGCGAAAAGCGACAGTCACTCGTTTGAATCACGTAGAACGCGAAACAACATCTCTAGACCTACTGTCAACCGACGCAAACGCGAAGAAACGAGCGAAGGGTCATCCAACGATGGCTCCGGCCGGGAGGCCACAACGACACCCACTCGTAGGCCGCCTCCGCGGCGGCGCAACAGACGCGTTCCATCTGCTGTGACGTAGACACGGAGCGTGCATAGTGCGTTGCTCAGGGTAGTCGAAGGCCTGACAATCACACTAATGCAACGAATTCGGCTGCCGCACGAGATCATGTTCCGTTTGATGGAGGTGATGGGGCTGGACCCGACATCGCATGAATGTCGTCCAGGTACGCCATCGCCTGGGCCGGTGTTGTCAACGCCCCCACGGCCCGCACCCAGACCGCGATGAGCGCGTTTAGGAACAGCACGCTTAGGGGGCACCGTTGTAAGATGCCATTCGTCGCAACGAAAGGCTCCCCGACTGCCCGCGCCGTCGCTGCATGCTTCCGTACACCGCCTTCATCGCCCTCAGTACCCCCGAGTCCCTCAGGGGGCTCAAGGCCGTGGCCGAAGTCACGACGGACTTCGCCAACGCGACCGATGGGGGCGTCAACGCTGGGAAGTCGTTCTTTTACGCCACGAACGCGGACGCTCCGGGAACGCTCACAGTGCAGGGCAACAAGGTACTGCGGAAGACGAGCTTCGACGTTCTGGGGGCGATGTTTACGGTCGGGAAGGGTGCGCCGCCCCCCAGCAGGCGGATTCAAACCCGGTTCGAGGCCGCGAAGAACATCGCGAGAAGGGCGAGAAGCCTGCCAACCCCGATGGACCAGAAGGAAGGGTACGTGGCTGCGTCGGCCACAGCGAAGGCGTTGTACGGCGTCTCGGTGTGGCAACCGGCGGGGACGTACATGGAAGGCCTGCGAGTTGCGACCCTGGCGGGGCTGTGGACCGGCGGCAACAGGAGGTGCGATGCCGTCGTGCTGAACACGCTGTGTCGGGGGCACAGATTGGACCCGCGTGTCGCCGCGATTCATCGGCGGGTGAACACGTTTTCGCAGCAGATGGTGAAGCAGTCGCACTTGGCACCGCTGGTTGTTGCCATCCGAGCAGCGCGGCAAGCAAGGCGGGACCGCCCCCCCGGCGCTCCAGAGGCACCGGGGCGAAGCAAGGAGGGGCCAGTGTTCCTGCTCGAGCAAGCGATCACGGACATCGGATGGACGTGGCCCAGATTCGACACCCTGCAGGAAAGGAACGGGCCGGCGGCGCGAATGGACGGTGGTGCAGAACGTCGAGCCGCTGACGAAAGAGGAGAGGCAGCGGGCGCAGACCGCTCGGCACAACTTCCAGCACGAGCTGCGGGAGGCCGGGCGGACGATGCGCTACAAGGACGTGGTCAAGACGAGGGCATCCCTCCTCGGCATCGAGGACGGCATCGACGGGGGTGCCACGCGAGACCTGCTGGAGAAGGGCGCCATCACCGGCTACCAGCAGGGCCTGGTCAGAGCTGTCATTGCCAACGCGGTACACACCGGCAAGCGATGGGAGCAAGCAACCTGCAGATTCTGCGACGCGGGTGTCCCGGAGGACGAACAACACATGTGGTGGGACTGCGTCAAGTGGAGCGACGTGCGCGGCGCGTATCCGAATGTGCTCGCTCGGCGGCCCGAGATGAAGCCGTGCATGGCTCTATGCGGCGTCATGCCCAAGGACGCGATGGGACTCGACTTCGACGAATGCAGGGAGCTGGCGGCCGGGATGCAGCTGATGTGCGTCGAGATCCTGCTCGGGAGGCAGCGGGCCGACGGGATCCTCGAGCAGGACTGCCGGCGCAAGGAGCTCAAGGTGTCGACATATCCGTGGGGGTGGGAGCCGCAACGGCCGACGGCCAGCCAGACCATCAACGTCGACGGTGCGCGGCCGGACCGCAACGCATGGAAGGACACCCACGAGATGCTCCTGGCGCTGGCAGAATGGTGCTCGACGAAGCGGTGGTCCGAAACCGGCAAGGAGGCCTCCATCTCGTATTTCGAGCTCGCTGTCGATTTTGAGCTGCACAGCGGCCTGACCCTCACGCCGGCCGGCACACAGCGGAGGCAGGAGAACATCGCGCAGCGGCAGCCGAAGGAGCGCTGGACCGTGGCGGACACGCTGCCGGGAGAGGAGACGGCGGCGTTCTTCGACGGCGGCAGTCGGGGGAACGGGACCAACGGCGCGGTCGCGGGAGCCGGGGCGGTCTTCTACGACAAAGGCGTCAAGCAGTGGGAAGTTGAGAAGCCCATTGCCGGGAGAGCGACGAACAACGTGGCGGAATACGTCGGGTTCGTCAGCGTGTTGGCGAGGTTGCTGCGGGACCCCGTGCCGCCGACACCCCGCACCATCGTCGTCAAGGGCGACAGCGAACTGGTCATTGGTCAGATAAAGGGCACGAAGAGGTGCAACGAAACACTCCGGCGATACTACGACCAGGCGCAGAACCTGTTGGCGAAGCTGCACGACCGACGGACGACGATCGAGCCGGTGCACATTCCTCGCGAGCTCAACAAGGATGCGGACGAACTGTCCAACCGCGCCATGGACACCGCACAGCGACAGGCGGCACAGGCCTACAGCGACTCGGCGACCGCGAAAGGGTGGGCGATGAGGACCGCGCTGAGCAGGTTGGGCAAGATTGCGCGCGTGAAAGCCGTCCACCCGGCCCTCGAGATGCGCGTCAACCACCTCACCAGCCTCGGGGGACCCATCCTCCAGGGCCTCAACAAACGGCCGCAGATCAACAACCGGGAGGCCTTCGAAGCGGTGATGCGGGCGTTCGAAGTCGCCGCCGTACGGCACGTGCCCAAAAAGATGGCGAACAAAGGACGGGGCGACCAGGGCGGCCACTGGGAGAAGGCGGGTGTCCTGACCGGCAGCTTCCGACCCCAGGCCCATTACCCACGGGGGTGGCAACACAGCGGCGAGAAGTGGAAGGCACGGGCAAGACACGACCGGGCGACGCACCGCCGCGCACGCGGCGGCGGCAGCCGCCACCTTTGGGACGTCCTAGCGAACGCCGAGAAGAAGAAAGCCGACGCGCAACGGGCGGGGTGCAGACCGGGATCGTCAACCAACCGCCCGACAGCGGCAGCGACATCGACAGCGGCGACGTCGCGAGGACGCACGGAAGGACCCGCGGCACAGCACCAGTCCATTCCCCACGCGGGGGGGGGATGGCCCATGAAACCCTCCATGACGAAAGCCGGGGAGAGCCGGGGGCAGTGAAGTAACGAAGCCCGCGAACGGTGGGTGGTGACCCCTCCGAACAGTCTCCCTGGCCCTGGCCCACGCCTGATGCCGCAACCCCTTAACCCGGGCGGCGGCGCGTTGGCATGAGCCAGGAACCTCAAAGGGAGCAGCGCGAGAGGCATCATCCACGCTTCAAAGGCCCACACACACTAATGCAACAAATTTACAACTACTGCCACTGGCGGGAACGTGACGAAAACACTGTGACCTCAGACCAGCGATACACGGGAAAGGTCTTCCTTTGTCGCGTTGTTACCCTGAGCCCCGGCTGATAGACTATATTTGGTGAGCCGCTTGTGCAAAGACAATCCAATCTGACCCGAACTCCACAGAAGTATGGGGCTGAATGCCGAAAACTTCTCTTCAGACGGTATCCACAAAATCCCCTTGACGGCGACACACTCAACACTCATGACACACACCGAACTCAAATAACGGGCAGCATACCATCCGAGAGTCGCGAAGCAGATGATGAAGATGAGCAAGAGACCAATCAGGAGAGCAACAACGTCGGCACCACCCATTTTAGCTGGTTTTTGTGTGTGTGAGGTGTAGTTTCTTTTTCTTTGAAACTGTTGGTGGGAAGGGTACGGGAGCCAAGCTTCATGTGTTCGGCGGTACCGCAGAGCCACGGGCCTACGGGTCAAGTGGCTACCGATTTCCCAAACTAAAGCATCAAGGCGTGGTGCACCTTGAACACAAGCTCGTCGAGACGGTCAGTCACAGGGCACTGTGCTGCCTCCGACTCAAGCTTTGCAAGCTGTGGTTGACCGCCACGTTCCTGGACCCGAAGCGGCCTTCTTCTGAAACTGTTGCGCGTGTTGTTCCGGTAAGCGATGCGTCGAGGTTCACTGAGTAGGTGCTCGTTTTTTCCTTTTTGCACACACGAACAGTGCTCCCGCTAACCTCACTTTTAGTGAGAAATTCCAAAACCTGTTTCTCCCCAATGTTTTTACCCCCATGTTGTGCAGGATATTAGCTTCGTTTTTGCCTTGGTTTCCCGACCAACTTTCTTTTGCCGCTCTGAGACCGAGAAGCTTTTCTCTAGGGGGGGTCCGGGGTCCGGGGGGCTTTGCCCCCCGGCGAACGGTACGGTACAGGTGAAGAAAGTTCTCAGTCTGTTTGTCACAATATACACTGCACATTCCTGGAGGCAACAGCCCATTTCAAATACAACCACCACTCGATACTGCGTGCTGGTAAATCGTTGGCACGAGTAGACGCAGACCAGAGATCACGTGGAACAAGGCAGTTGTGTCGACTGGGAGAGAATCTGTCAAGAAATCCGGGGCTGCTTCTGATCCTCGACTCTCTTTCTCGGCTCCAGCCCCCCCAGACTTCTGCCCGCCAGCCCACGAGTAGACTGTGATGCAGTGCTTTAGCTACACGATACCACCAACGGGAAAAAGGTGAGGAATTCCTCATGAGGAATTCTTCACCCTCTTTTTTCGAGCCTCTTTTTTTTGAGGAATTCCTCGCACTTTTTCGTTAGCGGGAGCACTGCACACCAAGTTTACAATTAATTGTAAACTCGAATGAGAACGCTGGCAGCGTGTTTGGGAGGATGGTAGCATGTACTCACCAACAGGCACGTACAAACAAACGTTCTCAACCCGGCAACTTAAAAAGGTCAAGGTTAGTATCGGGGGAAGTGCGTGCAGGCTGCGGATATTTTCGGGGGTTTTGGCGTGCGCCGCTCGGTCGACAGGCGAGTGACGCTTCGGTGTTCGCTGTCACTCTTAGCGACGCCGCTGCGACGATCTGTGACCTGTGCGCTCTGTTTTAGCGCCTTTCGCTGCTTCTGGAACAGGGAACCGCGGGCACTTCCTTAGCAGCAGATTATTCCCCTTGCCCACGCCGCACTCGCTGCACTTCTGTGACGAACTGTGTCCTGTGCGCTCTGTATTCGTGCCTTTCGCTGCTTCTGCAACAGGGAACCGCGGGCACTTCCTTTGCAGCGTGTTCTTCCCCTTGCCCACGCCGCACTCGCTGCACTTCTGTGACAAACTGAGACCTGTTTCGCGCCTTTCGCTGCTTCTGCGACAGGCGGGGCCGTGGGCACTTCCTTCGCAGCGGATTCTTCCCCTTGCCCACGCCGCACTCGCTGCACTTCTGTGACGAACTGTGTCCTGTGCGCTCTGTTTTCGCGCCTTTCGCTGCTTCTGCAACAGGGAACCGCGGGCACTTCCTTTGCAGCGTGTTGTTCCCTTTGCCCACGCCGCACTCGCTGCACTTCTGTGACGAACTCTGGCCCGTGCGCTCTGTTTTCGCGCCTTTCGCTGCTTCTGTTCGCTGCTTCTGCAACAGGGGGAACCGCGGACACTTCCTTTGAAACGTGTTCATCTCCTTGTTCCAGCTTGTTGTCAAACACGAGTCTGCACGACAACTCCGAAGGCATAGCGCTGAAAGAAGCTTCGGGAGTGAAGGTAAGTAGACAGCAAGGCCGAAGGGATCTGTCTGCGCCGGGCGCGGGGGCAAAGGCAGGCTACCAGCAGGGAAGGAGAAGGGAGGAAAAAACTCTCGGAGGCGCCACCCGGTTGGTCCAATGAGATTCCTCCTGTCCCTACCTACTATCTGGCGAAACAGCAGTCAAGGGAACGGACTTGAAACTGTCAGCGGGGAAAGAAGACCCTGTCGAGTTTGACTCTAGTCTGACTTTGTGCAGTGACACGAGAGGTGTAGAATAGGTGGGAGGCCGCAACAATGAAATACCACTACTCTAGTTGTCGCTTTTCTTATCCAATGATGGGAAGACGGCAGCTGCCTGTTCCCTTGTGGGGTGAGGGTCTTCAGATCCGTAGCTTATCCGTTTCCAGCGACTAACGCGGTGCCCCACGATTCCGGGGAGCCCTCGCAAAATGAAAAGACAAGCGATATCCCCCCCACCCAGGGAAAGAAGCAGCCGCAGATTTTCTCCGTGCTTTTGTGCGGGCTACAATTGCCTCCGTTTCGCGATTGGCAACGGGGCGGCCTCCTTCGAGTATTTCCTGTGTGTATTCGCAAACGAGAGCTCGTAACTCGCGCAACCGCAGCTGACGCAAACCAATGATGAGATGACGATGGTAGATAGATGGTGTGCGGTGGTCGCTGAAAGCCCGTTTCCGCGTTGAGCTAGTTTCAGGACGCAAGTACAAAATGCCGCGGGTTGCGGTGACGAGCTTCTCGTTTTCCTTCGACACTTCATGTTCGGTGAAACGGTATACCGCGAGAGTAGGGGAAAAAATACTCGACGTAGCTGCTTCGACTCCGAATGGAAGGGGGGAAATATAGAGGTCAGTTTGACCTGTTGTGTTTGTGTGATTTGTCGTGTAGGGGTAGACCCGCATGACCTCACGTCCGTTCAACACGTGGTTCGGTAGTTACAGCACTTTGGATCCCTTCTGTTCTTTGTCGGGCAGGATCGTCGAGCATTTCCTTTCAAGCTGGCGCTTATGTAAAAAAAAAAGGAACCTTGCAGGTTTTCGGTGACCACAGTACTGCAAGTGTATTGCTGTGTTCCCAGACATGTACGAGCGCATCGGCACATATGGCGAGCTCAGCGCGAGATACTTATGTCGAAAAAGCCAGAACTTGAGGAGTCGGACACCGTGCCTTCAGAGTAAAGAGACGCCAAAAAGGATCAATGCTTGCTGCTGCGAAGAGATTCGTTACGAAACCTTTTCGAAGGAGCACCAGCTTTCCCATTTTGGAGTCGTAAACCTCTCGGGTTTTGGCCCGTGTGGTCCCCAGGGAGCTCTTTCTGCGCCAGGGACGTGATTGTTTTTCGACCGTGTGTTGCGACGTGCCTGCCCCGGGGATGGTGCAGGAAGGACCACAACACCTGAAGCACGACCCCCTTAGCCCAAATCCCTAATCGGGCGGTTCAGTTTCCTCACATGCGTGCTAAAACTAATAATAAAAAAAGGAAACAATGTGGAGAGGAGGAATACATGCTCTAGAGTAACACGAGCCCAACGCATCGAGCAGCGCTGGGGGAGGGACCAGTGGAGGGGGAAGGAAGGAAAGTCACGAAATGACGCACGGGGGAGAGAGCGGAACGCTGGCGAAAAGACGGCGCGGGGGGGGGGAACCTTTTTAATTTCGTGCCATGGCGTTTTTTTGTGTTACCTACCCCCCCGTGCATAAGATGGATAGCCAAACCCCCTTGATTAAGATGGATAACGGGCGAGAATGCCAATCCATCTTAAGCACGGGGGTGAGGTACTCCGGTGTACGGCGACTACACTGTCTTCTACAGTGCCCCCTTGATTAAGATGGATACCGCCAAAACCCGAATTATCCATCCATCTTATGCACGGGGGGATTGCAAGAACGTGCTTGGAATGGGTATGCGCTCAACACCGCACTGGTCCCGTCTGCGCCGTGTTTCGGTCTTTTAAGCCACGGGCACATAAGGCGGACCACCATCAGCGCGGAACCTGAGTGTCTGCAGACAGGACTGCGGTGTGAGTCTGGGTTGTCAGGCGGCTGTTCGTAGCTCGTCACAGCCTTATGCATGGGGGGAAAATCTTAGTAGTAGGGGGGGGGGGGGGGGTACCGTCCTTTTTAGCCCGGGGGGTGGTTGGTTCCTTCCGGCGGGGTCTCCCGTCCGGACTTTGTTGCCCTTCGGCCTTTTTTCGTAGTAACAATGCTTTGTTAACCACGTGTTAATTTTGGGGGAATGGACTTTTCAAGGCAACCCTTGGGTCATACTCAAGAGGGGGTTTCGTAGGTCAAAAATGGGAACCGATGGGCGCATTTGAAAGATGCGCACCTCGACGCTGAATACACATGGAAGTGACCCAGGACGGGCACCCGTGGCGTCTTGCAGATACCCGCGAACAAATGAATTAACTACGCCGTGGCGTAGTTCGTCCGTATGTGGTTAACACGAAACAGAACGTTTTTGGAAGTGTCACGAACAGGCTAATTTTCCCCCGGCACGTACAAACAACGCCTTTTATTTTTCCTTTTTTGAGGTTTAAAGGTTTCGTAAAGGGGGGGGTCGAATAACAACAGTTATTTGACACACGTCTGGTTGTCTAAAAACACTACTATTTGATCCTGCTACTGTTCGGCTACCCGGAACTTTTTTTATTATTCGACCCCCCCCCCTAGGGCTATGATGGCAAGTAAACGGAAACGTTTCCCGTTTCCGTTTCCGTTTCCATACTTTCAAGAAAACGGCGTTTCCTTATTTGGGAAATGGCTGCTGCAGATTGCAGTGTGTAAGGTGACCACACCTCGGATGGGCGGGGGGAAAAAAAATTTAGGGGTATTTCTCAACGAGCCAGCAAAATAAATTTATCTGTGCAAACGGTGCTGTCTCCGAAGTAGTCCCGAACTGCGCGGTCAACATCCTGGTGGCAACCAAGCACTCAGAGAATTGGGCATGGTGACCACCCCGTTTATTTTCTCGACGAGGTTCGTATGCACGACATTATTTTCGGTTTTGGCCGCAAGTTAACACACCCTGTGCGGGATGTGAGCAGCCTCAGAAGCTGGAGTTAAAGCTGGAGATAAAAAAGCGGGTGTCACACCGCTTTTTGGGTGTGACTCGGGCGCCCTCTTCAACTCCAACTTCTGGGGCTGGACTTCACCGTGTAGTATCCCCTGGTGGTGTTAGCGTGGTTTGTGGGTAGCCTGCAAAGCCAAGGTGCCGTTTCCTTTTCCGTTTCCGTTTCCATGTTTTGGAAAAAACGGATGGAAACGCGTTTACTTGCCAACATAGCCCTAGGGGGGGTCAAACTAAGGCAAAAAAGTGTCCCATTGGGGTATTTTTTTTCTAAGGCGAAAAACGCGCGTACACGAGCCCATGACTACATACCCCAGGGCAAATCCCGGAAAAAACACGAAATAAAGACCTAGATGGTCTCCGCAGGGCTTAAAAGCTGTGCTCGAGCACAAGTAAAAAAACGTGCCCGTTTGGTGCCACCGTTTGTCAAAACGCCACCGTTTGTCACGTGGGAAGACATACGCAATCTTGGAGGGGGCACGCGAGCACACCACGCGTATTTTGGGTCACCAGGGTCACACAAGATAGCAAACAGTCGTGTGTGCACCGTTACTCCTGGCATGCTCTCTTTGCCGGGGGCGAAATGGAAAGCCGTGCGCTTGGACGGCTGCAACCATAATTCCCCGGCGATCTTCAACTCGGACGCCCTGATGAGGGAGCTGGAGCTCGTCTGCTGGCGCGACGTGGGTCGGACGAAGCAGCTTCCGTGGCTTGGCTCAACCAGAGACATGGTTTGTGCCATATAGCGCTCTTGGTGCACTGATCGGTCAGAAGGGAGTCTTGGAAACTCCTGCCTCATCAAGGTCTTCGTCAGTCGGGAAGGTGTCGTCGAAAAGCTTCTGAGCGCTATCAGAGTTGTGTGCAGGCTGAGTAAGCGATGCAATCCGATAGGATTTGCTAAGCCGCAGACGGCTGCTCAGAGATGATAGTGTCCCGTGGCATCCTTCTGCGAAGTCGTTGGTTGCCGAAGTGGTTGTAAGATGCCCCGTTTATTCGGACTAGTGACTACACTAGCTGGGTCGTAAAAGCGATCAAACGTCTGGGCGTGAGCTTTGCGCACGTATGCAGCAACGCGCCTGCCTGTGTGTCTAGGCATTCCGCCGCGCGAATCCATGCAGCGATCTTGGAAGCCATCGCGGCAGACAAGTCCTGAATCTGCCAATCTGCGCAAGGCGTTGGCGGGGGCCTCAGGAAGGTTTTCTTACTGCCTTCAGGAGGCTCAACGCCGACGACGAGATCATGGCAGATGGTAGCCACACACAACACCGGTGCGTTTCCGCGTCGAGGAAACTGGGATCGATGTTGGGCCTGGAGCTGGGAAGGGCGTTAGTGTCGGGAATGACCAAGACGTCGTTCGCAGCAGCATTTAAATGCTGCTCCTTTCGTGCCAATGTTGGAGAACTGGCACGGGGCACCCAACAGTAACCGCGCAAACCGGGCCCCGTTCTTCTTCCTGTTCCCTCCTATGGGCGTTTCAAAGTGCCTCTCTTTTGTATTTTGAGGGGGGCCCTGCCACGTAGGGCACTACGAGGGGGTCTCCATGACGAACGGTGGCACCAAACGGGCACGTTTTTTAAAAATTGCGTTTTAGAGCTCATTGACGAGTTTTTTTCGGACTTCTGAGGGCGTAAACCGCAATTTCCGGACGATTTACTATCATCCCCTGGGGTGGGGGTCCCCCCTCTACGTGTGAACTGCTGACTTCGAGAAATGGTCCAAATGGGACACAGTTTGACCCCCCCTAACCCCCCCCCCTTTATGCAGTCTCCGGTTGACAATTGAGGCTGGTTGTCGGGTTTCATGTTGAGGCAGAGCACTGCCTTTCATTCACGCAACTTTTTGATGCTGACACCAAGTTTTGTTCGAAGGAAATGGGAAAGAATGGAGTACAAGGCTCGTAAAGTAAAACCCATGACGAATGAACAGTAAGACAGCCGGGCACCTGGAGTCTTTGACCAAGAAGAGTCGCTTTTTGCCCGACATTCTGCATCAGCATCAGTGTTGAGTCAGAGTCTGACGCTTCTCGGCGAGCATCGCGGTAGCCGGGTGAGTGACTGGGCCTCTTGTCGACTGTGACGCATGCCGTGTTGGCTACTGGCCCTCTGGTGTTCTTTTTCTTTTTTCCCGACAGCAAGTGTCAGACTAGCCTCCCGAAGTTGTGTGTAGGCAGGTCTTCTTGTCACTTTTTTGACCGCGACGTTGTCATGCGGACGTGGTTTGTTTTCCCTATTCTCCCATTCGATGCAGACGGCATAGAACCCGGGTTTTCGATCCCGGGCGGTGGAGGGAGTTGCTTTTCACTCAGAACTGGCGATTTAGTTTTTCCTGCGCCTGCCGGCCACTGTTTAAGTTCCTGTCTCCTGACAGGCACGAAACATACTGCAACAGACCTCACGCTTAGGTCACAAGGAGGGTGCTGCTTTGCTCTCTCGAGGTAGGCGGCCCACCTACCCGGACCTGCGAATCGGAAGCTGGACGTGAGCTGGTCCGCCCCCCCGCTGATAGTCTATGATAGCCTATGATAGTCTATGATACTGGATTAGGATGCAGACAATCTGCACCGCCTATAAATTTCTGTGCTAGAATGCTGATAAACTGCGCTAGACTGCAGCAGGCAATTCGATGCCCTTCCAGAAATAGGGGTGGGCTGGCTCAGCTGGAAGGAGCTCAAGAGAACTTGGGAAATCCACCGTCGGTGAAGGTGGGCGTTTGTACGGGCAAATCCTAGATCCATAGGATCCAACAGCTCCGCGCGAGAGGGAAGCGGCACAGTCGTGCTTCGCTGTGGGACAAGGCGCAACGGGAGGCTCGAAGAACGGAAGGTGGCGAAATTGAAGCGAAAATCGTCGAAAAAAGAGTCAAGACGAAGAACCAACGAAGGGGAGGGGGTGGAAAGAAGACGCAACAACGTGCATGGACTGGCGTGTGCTGAACACTGTGTCCTATCTGCATCGTGGTTCGGTCCTTTAAGCCACAGACACGAATGGGTCAACACGCAGAGCTAATGAGGGGAGTGAGAACGTGCTCGGAATCGTCAGTGCTGCACACTGTGTTCTACCAGCACTGTAGTGCGGCCCGTTGAGCTACGCGTGTCACCACCAGCGCGAAACCGAAACCGCAGAGAGGGGGGGGGGACCAGAATACAAGGCACAAAGCACACCGTTCTGGAAGTGAAAAATTAAAGAAGGGCGTATTTATGCAACTATTTTTCATTGCCGACTGACTTTTCCACCCTGCCGCGCGACGTCTTCGCACGCTCGAATTGCTATATCGTCTGCAACGGGAGGGCCACGTTCTGTAGACTACGATGGGGACAAAGGGAACGGAATGATGACCTCAATCGCGTATGCAATCCTTGAGGTCATTCTGACCGTGTAGATTTCCCCGTGTTGGGTCAAATGATGGCGAATACTACACACCAGGCGGTGTCACTCCGTCGGTTCCTTCGAGCCTCAACCTTGCGAAGGGACTCTTCCGCGAACCCGGTACAGCGCAACGAGGCGCTCCTGCACGTATCTCTTGCACCCCCGGCATCCAAGTATCCCTACCGCGTCGACTCGCGTGCGGAAAGGTCGCGTGGTGCGGTGGAAGACCTATCTCACTCACTCGAGAACGGTAGTTTTCTAGCTCTCGTGATTTTCCGTGGTGGCACCACTCGTGGCCTCCCGGCCACGAATAACACATGACACGCCGGCGAACTACGAGAGTTAAAAAAGCTACGTTTCTCTCGAGGACAAATAGCTGTTACTCTCAGCATCGTTTCGTGTCCTTTATGGACGGTAAATTGGGATTGCTTTTTTCTCTACCATGGCCGGATGCTTGAACTTTGCGGTGCCGCAGACTGGTTCTTCGTTTTCGATTGCCGTCCATTGGAAGACTGTCGAGACCGCGTTCAAAGCCAAACCCGAGATGGATCCGGTCTTCTTTCTTATGAAGCAACAATTACTTTATTTTGCAAAAATGGTGTTTGGTAGGGAGCCAAAGAAGGCGGGCAGGCGACTCTTAGGCTGGTAATCGTAAGAAATGACGGAGAAGCAGCTAGCGCAAACCATGAGGTCGTATGTATGGTGCGACTCCGTAGGCCGTGGCAAGAGGTCGACCCAACGGACGATGCAAGCAAAGGAACACATCAAAACAAGTCACAAGGTGTGTGATACTCACCCCAAGGACATCTCCCAACCGACTTGCACGTGTTCTCGTGGTCGCCGCTACTGCGCTGACCTTCCCGAGAGTGAGCGAGAGAGACGAGTTAAAGTACAAGAACCGTCTCCTCGACTCCCCCTGTACTACTACACGGTGGTCAGCCTCAGTAGCTGAAGTTGTGTGAATCGACGTGCTGGCGGTGTTTTGAAGGCCATGGGCTGTGCTTGGTGACTTTCCATGGGACGGAGCCCAGAAGGAAAAGCTGGACTTATGCACCATATGTAGGTTGTGCATGGTGACCCACCAGACTTCCCCGCGGCTTTCCTTACGTTGTCTTTTGCTTTCAGAACACTGATTCAAACTTGAGCTCGCCCCGCAGGTACTACTACGTGCAACACGGACACGACCTCTTGCCGAACGAAGCGCCAAGCATTACCGAAGCCTCAGTTGTCTCGCGGAAACCTGCCCCCTTGTTTTGTCCCATTAATCATTCTTTCGTTTCGAGGGTTGGACTGATTGATTGCCGTTGGTCTATGTGACAAGGGTATGAATATTCGTGGAAGATAAATTATTCAAGATTTGGAATACAAAAAAGGCTGCTTTTTTTTTTTTATCATATCAACCGCTGCTACTGACTTCGGCGGACCGAGACAGGCGCAGGGTGGAACCCCCCCCCCGCCCCCACCCTCTTTTTGCTTTTTGTGCGCACTAGCGGAGCTCACCTGCTTTGGTAAGTTTCCTGTAGTACGCTGCCTGCCAACTACTAATTGTTAGTACCAACAATGCATTGTTAACACAGAACATTTTCCGGAGTTGGGGCGTGCACTGATGACAAACGAAGCAACGGACGATCAGCATCAATTGACCAAAGGTGATGAAAATGATAAGGCAAAAGTTGCTTGTTCTTCGCGTGTACAGGGTATAAACCTCTCTGGGGGGGGTTCCTGTATGCGTTTTCTCTTTCATGTGCAACCGTCGTTCCGTAAATGTTCCCGTCAGTACAGATGTGCTATCAATACTCTCCTTCTCGCCCGTCTCGCTGCTCCGTCGCTGCTCTCGTCCTTGCTGCTGCGTGATGCAAGATTGATGGTGCGAAACAAACGTAGAAAGGTCCTGCAGAGATTCTCGTGTGTATGCCACGAACTTCTTCTTCACTTCTTCTTCTTCTTCTTTCACGTCGGAATAGTATTGATCTTATACGACTAAAAAATTAGTATGGGCCATTGGCGCTTTCTTTTGTTTGTGCGCACTAGCGGAACTCACCTGCGTTGGTAAGTTGCATGTAGTACGCTGCCAACTGCTATTTTTAGTACCGACAATGCATTGTTAACACAAAAAAAAAAAACGTGTTTTGCGTCTCGAAGCGTGTAGCAGCGTGTTCACGGCACGAAGCACTGGTCGAACCCCGACGACTGCGTGCTGGCGGCGCCCCCGCGGTCCCACCAGCACGAGGCGCCCGACTGCGCTTTCGGCAGGAAAGCGAACGAGTCGTCGAGGGCTTCGGACGACGAGGACGCGGGCGCAGAGTGCTCGTCAGACATGGACCGGAAGGCCGGCTGGTCTGCAGAGGGCAGCGCCGGGTGGCGCGCGAAGGCCCGTGCGACCGTCGCGGAGATGCTGTCGGTGATCGACCCGGCGAGCGTCGCCGCCGCGGCGTGCGCGTTGCCCTCGAACCCGGGCGGCGCGAGCGAAAGCGGCTGCCGCTGCTGCTTTTTCTGCTGGCTCTGCCTCTGCTTCTGCTGCTGCCTCTGCTTCTGCTTCAGGGCCGGCGGGGGGAGGGGTCCATCGGAGCTGGGCGCGGTGGACGCGAGGCTTTCCGTGGACAGCGCCTTCCCCGCCCCAGGCGACGGCAGGCAAGTCGAGCTGCCGCGTGACAGTGCAAGACCCGCGTTTGGCGGGCTGTCGCTTGGCTCCGGCTTCGCGGCGCCGGCGGCGCGGCGCTGCTCCGCCGGCCGCCGAAACCCGGGGCTTGCCGAGCGCGAGCTGCGCCTGCCCCCCTTCCGCCCGTGCCCATACCGGCGCTTCGGGTGCTCTCCGCCGCCGCCACCGGAGACAGCGTCTGCTCCGCCAGTCAACACGCGCTTCGGATGCTCCGATGCAGCGTCTGCTCCGGGTGCGGTGTCGGCTTCGCCGGTCAGCACGCGCTTCGCCTCGACCCAGTACCCGTCGCCCAGCGACCGCGCCTGCTTCTCCGCCGCCGTCCAGTTGTCGTACACACCGGCCACGCCGCCCTGCCCGCAGCACACGCAGAACACGAACATCGCTTCCCGCCGACCAACCCTCAGCGCCCTCTGAGCGTACGCCGTCGGGGAGGGGAACCTGCCGCTCAAACGAAAAGACGCGGAGAGAGAGAGAGAGAGATAGAGAGAGCGGGAGACTCTGCGAAACAACCCCCTCCCCCTTCGCTGAGGCGTTGGTGCGGTGGTTGGACTTGTGCACTGCAGGTGTCTGCTGGGGTGTTGCTCGTGGCCCCGCACGAAACGCGAGTTTGGTGGTAGGGCGGAAGTGCTGGGCAACAAAAGAAACAGCGCGAGGCGGCCCCACGAGTATTCTCTCCGGAGGGGGGTGGTGGTAAACGGAACTTTCTTCTTCTTCCCCTTTCCGCGACTCCCTTCCCAACCTGCGGTTTTGGTCGATCGGTGATGAACCGCCGCGGCAAAAAAAGGAGAGAGCTAGAGTGCAGGGACCATCCCTCAGGAAGTTTCCGGTCTCCTCACTTCGTCAGGTACTTCTACGGTGGCCGCAAGTCTTCCCCTCACACTGGGAGCTGAGATATCCCATCAACCGTAGGCCGCGCGGTGGACAAGAAAAGAACGACGACGATCTCCCGCGAGCCCGACTCGCCCGCCCGCCAGGATACCACGGGCTATACCCACGGCGCCGTCACCCACCGTGCCAGAGTACATGCTTACAAAGGGAACGTCCTGCGGATACTCGGGCATCACACCAGCGGTCTCTGGCGCAGATTGTCTCCATCTTGCTTAACACTTGTCAGTGCTCGCCCGCCTTGATGGCACTTGCACTTTAAAGAACTCAATGCTTAACACTTGCCATCACTACTTGATCAGCATCAGCATTGCTACTTAATCGTGCACCGGTCCGTTGGGTGCCTACATTATCTGCCTCACTGAGCTGCAGAACGCGTGATTGCGCAGATTCGTCAGCATATGCTGGCAACGGACAGGTAGGCACCGTTTCCTGACGTGGAAGGTGAATGAACAACGCGTGATTCTGCAGACCCGTCAGCAGCGCTGTCTATACTGGCAACGATCGGCGATGAAACACCACGGCAAACGCAAAACCACTGTCATTCATGTCGCCTCGCTACCATTGCCATCATCACTACTTGAACGCGACTTCATCGTGTGCCCTGCATTCTCTGCCTCACTGCACGTGCTAGAAGGGAAAGGCAAAGACAAAAATTGTGTTCCCAGTGTCGGGTCTAATCGCACCGTGTTGCGACGAGAAAGCAATCCCGCGAATAAGTGGCTAAGGCTCACGAGCCCCGCAGAGCGTGATCGTAGTTGTTGGCAAGGGGCCGGTAAAACGCGGTCTGGCCCTGTTTCGTGAACTGGAGGGCGAATGAGCAACGCGTGAATGCGCAGACTCGACAGCAGCGTTGTCGGTACTGGCAAGGAAATGGTGCACGCGGTCTAACTAACAGCTAATTCTATGATCTGTAAGCGAAGGACCCGCAAACGAAAACGCGTGGGCCCACAAGCGTGCAGACGTCTGCTGGGTCTCGTGTCGATTTCCTACGTTGGCAAGGGACTGGCGTCCGCGCTAACGAGCGCGTGATCGTCATAGTAGCCTAACGCATATTGTGGCCACGGCGCAGCGGCGGTGTCAAGGGTATCGACGGCGGCACGCTCCGACGCCAGCCGCACGAAGAAGTGGCAAAAGCTCACAAGCGGCGTGTGGTCAGGTCAAGAATACCAGCCTCCAGCTGGCATCGGATCCGCAAACGAAGAACGCGTGCAGACACATCAACTGCTGTGTCTCATCGCACCAGCGGTTGTTCATACTGGCAAGGAACGGGCATCCGCAGTCTGACAGTTATGAGTTCGTGATCTGGAAGCGGAGGACCGCAAACGAAGACACGGGATTGTGCAAACTCGTCAAC
Source organism: Diplonema papillatum (assembly GCA_030068145.1). NCBI lineage: Eukaryota > Euglenozoa > Diplonemea > Diplonemida > Diplonemidae > Diplonema > Diplonema papillatum. The sequence goes on from JAPJBO010000540.1 coordinate 74,221, forward strand.
CGCTGAGTCTCGTGTCGACTGTCTTCGCTGGCAAGGAATTGGCGCTTGCGGTCTGACAGCTGGTTTCAGAACGAAGATAATAATATTCGGCCAACACTTGGTCACGGCGCAGCGGCAGTGTCAAGGGTGTCAACGGCGGCAAGGATCTGGTGGACACGGTCCGGAGGCTGGTCTGGCGCACCGGGAGACAGGAAGGCCTGCAGGGCCGCCCGGAGCACGTGCGTGTCGCGCATGCCGGCCGCGTGCATCGCCTCCAGCAGAGACCGGACCCCGGCCGGCGCCAGCGCCCGCCCGCGCGCCAGCACGCAGCGCACCACGATTTCGAGCAGCGCCTGCACGCGCACGTGGCGCGGCTCCGCCGCCAGCCGCGCGAAGAAGTGACAGAAGCTCACCAGCGGCCCCGTGGTCAGGTCAAGAACACCAGCCTCCGGCTGGCACCGGCCCCGCAGCCGCGTCTGGAACCCCTCCGTCAAAAAGTACCCGAGCAGCACGTTCGACCGCACGTTCGTACGGCCGCTGGCGACAACCGCGCGAACCAGCGTCCCCGGCGAGACGAACAGAGGAGGCCTGGCATCAGGGACCTGCGCCCTGCCGGTGGCCCCTTGCGGGTTCTCGGATCCATTCGATCCGGGCGGCAGCGGACGCGCCGGCGCCGAAGGCGGCGCGAGCCACGCGGCTTTGCGGGCGTTGAGCTCCTTGAGGATGACGCGCATCGCGTCGTCCGGTGAAAACGGCAGGTTTTCGACGACCGCCAGCAGCCGGCGGATGTCGCGGTCAGCGACCCGCTCGACGTGCACCAGCACGAACTCAACCAGCTGCTCCACAGCGCTGGACACGTCAGGACTGTCCACTGGCTGTCCCGTGGACAAATCACTGGACACGTGAGGACTGTCCACTGGCTGTCCCGTGGACAAATCCCTGCTTTCCGCAGCACTGGACACGCCAGGACTGTTCACTTGACGTCTCGTGGACCAATCTCTTGATACGCCAGGACTGTCCACTGGCTCTCCAGTGGGCACAGCCCGCTTGCCCACGAGGTATACCAGGAGGCTGATGGCCATGTGCGGTGTTGTACTCCCGCGCACCCGCGCGGCGGCGCGAGCGACCGCGGAGGAGAGCGATTGGGACCGAATGCCGCACTCCGACAACCCCTCGACGAGCCTGTGCACGTCCAGCGGCTGCAGGTCCGCCCTCGGCAGCAGAGCGGCGATCCGGTCGCGGCACGCCACGACGATCCGCGCCGCGAGCGGCCGCGGGACAACCTCCCCCGCGCACACGGGCGCCGCCACGACCCTCGGATCCAGCAGCAGCTCCGAGGCTAGGTTGCCCTGCCTGCGCAGGTACCGCAGCACCGCCGCGACCGCCGCGCACTCCGCTTCCGCCGGCAGCCCGCCCGCGCGCAGCACCACCGCGTTCACGGCGCGGTCGAAGTACCGCAAAATCCACGCCTGCACCGCCCTCTTCGCCGCCCGGTGCTGGCCGTCTGCCCCTTCGCCCCCTCCCGGCTTGCCGTACCCCGCGTTCCCCGCGACCGCGAGGCGGAGCAGCCTAGCCAGGAGGGCATCGTCGATGCGGGACAGGACGTGCGGGGGGTCCGCCGCGCCGCCGGTGCCGAGGTTCCGGCCCTTTCCCGCTGTCAAAAAGGGCAGGGGAAGCAGCTTGCAGTAGATGGCGACCGAGCGGGCATCGTCTGTGCCGCCTTCGGCGCGCGAGAGCAGAGCCGCGGCACGGTGGAGCCGGTTCGTCGCGTGGAGGGTCGTGCATACCGCAACGGTGTCGAGCTCCTCGCAGCGCCCGGCGGCCGTGTCCAGGGCGAGGCGGAGCAGCGCGAACGCCGGGGACGCCCCGGCTTCGGCGGGAAATGCGGGGTTCGGTGGCGGCGGGCGCGAGAACGGCGAAAAAAGGTGCGCCCGCTCCGCCGCCTCGACGGAGCCCAGCGCGTGCAGCACCGCGACCGCGTCTTTCGCGCCGAACTCCGCTTTGCCCGGCGCCACCGCCGACACGACACGCGGGATCACCGTCGTGTACAGCACCTCGCGAAGCGGCGGGTGCGAACGGTGGACCCGAAGTTTGACTAGGGACGCCATGATGGCGACTAAGGTGCGGATGTTGGGCTGGCTGGCTGCCTTGGGGGGCGGGAGGGCGGAGAGGATGGAGAGGCGGACTGTGTCCAAAAAAGCGGTTTTCGCGCGCAGGTCTTCGGGGTAGACAAGGGCCAGCTTCGCGAGGGAGGAAAGCCCGCGGCTGATGTCCGTCGCCGATGGGCGGGCCGCCGGCGCGAAGAGGGCCGAGAACATCGCGGAGACCTGCTTGCCGGGCAGCAGCCTGTGTGGCACCAGCTCCGAGAGGGCCCACAGGACGGTGCTGGCGTCGAGGGCAGACGCTCCGGGGTGGTTCGCGGGCAGGTTGGCGTGGAAGATGCGGTCGAGGAAGCCGTTGTGGTACAGCCGAGCCGTGGCGAACGCGTGCAGCGTCAGGGCGCCGTTCTTCCCGGCGAGCGTCGTGTCCGGCAGCCCGGCCTTCGACGCCTCTTCGGCGAGCTGCCACAACCTCTGTTTCGCCGTTTTCACGTCGCCGTATCGACGGGCGACTTTTATCATGATCTCGCGCGATTCATTCTTCACGAGCTCAGCTGTCAGCACGCGCGCCATACGCGAATATGTTTCACATTTCTTTCTGTGTTCCGCCCGGCGGAGCTGCCTAGTTTATGAGAAACGTGTTTGTTTACGACGGCATAACTTAGTTTGCGCGAGGAAAGAGAGAATGGTCCTGGGTGGACTGCGAGCATGTATTTGGAGTCCGTCGAGGAACCTGTTGTGGGACAGCCGAGCCGTGGCGAACGCGTGCAGCGGCAGGGCGCCGTTCTTCCCGGCGAGCGTCGTGTCCGGCAGCCCGGCCTTCGACGCCTCTTCGGCGAGCTGCCACAACCTCTGTTTCGCCGTTTTCACGTCGCCGTATCGACGGGCGACCCTTATCATGATCTCGCGCGATTCATTCTTCACGAGCTCAGCTGTCAGCACGCGCGCCATACGCGGATATATTTCACATTTCTTTCTGTGTTCCGGCGGAGCTGCCTAGTTTATGAGAAACGTATTTGTTTACGGCGGCATAACTTAGTTTGCACGAGGAAAGAGAGAATAGTCCTGGGTAGACTGCGAGCATGTTTTTGGAGTCCGTCGAGGAAGCCGCTGTGGTACAGCTAGCGAGCCGTGCGAACGCGTGCAGCGTCAGGGCGCGGTTCTTCCCAGCGTCGTGTCCGGCAGCCGGCGAGTTGCCGCAACCTCTGTTTCGCCGTCCTCACGCCGCCGTATGGACGGGCAACCTTTATCATGATCTCGCGCGATTCATTCTTCACGGGCTCTCATCGGCTGTCTGCTCGCGCGCCGTGACACTGGCCTTGCAGGCACAAAAAAGTTTTCACCAGAAACACCCGTGGTTAAAAAACTTTCTTTAACCGGCCTGTTTTGAGAACACTTTTTTTTTTTTTTTCCCCGACGACAACTCGTGTCAGACTAGCCTACCCGAAGGCAGTTGATTTCTTTAGGCAAGGTTTCTCTGCCGGCGGAGGTTGTTTGGGTTAGCGTTTTTTTTTTTTTTGTCGGCCGCCCAATGTCCACTCTCCTTACTGTCTTTCTCCTTTCCGCTAGTCGCCTTTTTCACTGTCAATACAAGCATGCACTAATCGAGATATCTCAAAACGAGGGATGACCAACGAGCCGCGAGCGGGTCGTCACATAGCGCTTTCACACGCCTGGTCACGTGGCGGATTGTGGGCCTTCGTCTTGTCGCAAAGTCTTCGAGGAGTCGCCTCAGATGTGGTCGGTCTTGTGGGTATGCTTCCATGATATCAGACACATCATTGTGCGTCGCGCCGTCTGCCAGCAGTACATGCTGGGCGGTTGCCATCTCCGCGCACCGTTTACAGTTGACCTTTGTGCCTCGAGGCATTACCGCACGCCGCACGATGGACTGCAGGAGGTCTGCCGCCCCGGGTATGGTCTCGAGGGAGCCGAGGGTGCTTCCCTTTGTCGTCTTTGCCGATGCCAGCTCTCGGTTTTTTTTTTTTTTTTTTGGTAATAATCTTTTAACCATGCAGTATAATCCCTGGTGACTCCCGCCCGGCGGAGTTGCCCAGTTCAGAGGAGACCATTTGTTTTTTTTACGTCGGTTTGCACGAGGAAAACGAGCTCACGACTGGTAGAATGGTCCTGGTTGGTCTGCGAGCATGTTTTTTTGTTTAAGCACCTGCTTTGTAGGAAATGCTTGAGGAGACTGCCAGTTGCGATAGATCAAAGGAGGTAAATGTGCTGTAGCCCAGGCAAATCTGGGTTTAGTGGCGGGCGTAAGCGTTCAACAAAGAGATCAGAGATCGGCCGGGGAACCCGTTGGCCGACCGACGCATGCGGCGTCAGGGTGCCGTTCTTCCCCCGGGGCTAGTCCCTCAAGGTTTCATACCACACCTTGGGACAGGACCGTACACTTCCTTTTTACCCCTTTTTACCTCTTTCTATTTTGCATCAACCATGCATGAGAGGCAGTGCTCTGCCTAAACATTAAACTACGATTTTCCCCTTTGCACAGCAAGCGTATCTCATTCTGGATCGACCAGTATAGGTGTGACTACTCTGACTAGACGATGGACGAAGTCCTGGTTCCCTTCGATAACATCAACTAAATTCATGGTGGTTCCTCCTGCACAGGACGTGGGTTGGCCAAACGGACAATCTGGCGCGGGTGAAGGGCAGCGAGAAGAGGTCTGCGATTTTCCGAAATGCGGAACCACCTCAAAGCGGGAGGAAATAGACGTACGTTACGTTGCAAAATAGCTTCGCCGGAACGACGGATGAATACCAGAGGAATATCCGAGGTCAAGCGTGCGATGTACCGTGAAAGTTTGAGGTTAGAATGCAGAGAATCTGTGTGGTGAAGGCAAGTGGCTCAGACTACCTTTTCAGACGTGCTCCCGGAGCTTGCACTCATTCGCATCACCGTCTTCGCGCGGGCACTTTGCGTCCTTTCCCTTCCTTTCTGGTGGGCATGCTCCCGTCGACTTCGCGTGTGGTGTTGAGCACTTCCTCCACTTGCTCGGGTTGCCATACGCTTTGATCAAACGGGCGAAGGATTTGAGCCAACGAGCCGGTTTGCGGAAAAAACGTAAGTTTTTTCCGCTGCCGAATCAAGCGGGGGCTCGTCTTACGCTGCAAGGCCAGCCCGCGGTACGAGTATTCTTTCGTGAACAACCCGGATCACTGGCTTGCACTGCTGTGGTAAGACGCCCATCCAGCTCAGAGAAGGATCCCTACGCCGACACAACCGCTGGAAGGCCAGAATTGTTGACGGTTCCTAAGGCCGCCTTCCTTTGAGCCTTCTCGTGGTGAGCACAGCGTGCCGAGCTAGGTTGACGAGTAGTGACGGGGGCCGCCTACCTATCCATGACTCAACGGAAGCTGATTGTTTTTCACACCAAGATCGCTAGCCGCCACAGGCCGTGCGGTTGCCGAAAGCAAATTGATTTGCCCAATCAACCCAAGTACCCTGTACGTTTAGGTGCCTCAAGGATTCCCTCGATGAATCGGGAGAGTCCGCACCCCAGCAGGGCGACCTCGCCCGCCAGGAGGAGCGCGGACGAAATTCCCTCGACCGTCGGGGACGCAGCTCCCAACTGGACCGCCCAACTGCTGTGCTCAAGCTCGGCAAGGAAAGTGCCTTGGGCAGCGTTGGACAATAAAGGTGGGTACGATTGCACGCCGAGGGAATCCAACTCGAATCAACCTGTGGCCTTGGCACGTGCCTATTGCGGCTCGTGTAAGATAATTTGCGGTGTTCACGCCTGACAAACCCCCGCTCGGCTGCGTAGAGCCCGTAAGGGTAAGGGTTGCGTGACGGGTTAAAGGTTGTTGTTGCACTGCACTGGCGCGCAAAACCCCAGCGAGCCGTTCGGCTGCGTGTTCTCGGCTCGACAGTTCTGCCGCTCCCCATCTACGTGCACCGGAAAGACTCGAACATGACGGAAGCAGATTGTCATGTGTGTACGTCGCCAAGACCAGACCTCTAGGGCTGCATCCGCTCCTGGTGGGGGTCCATGGGGCGCACCGCTGCACGCGCATGCATCCGGTTGCCGTGCGAAGAAGTATTCATCTCGTCATCGAAGCGGACGCCTAAGACCACAGGATGGTCTCACTCGTCCCGTACACCCACCGTGAGGGCACCATGCACGACATGGGCTGTAATTCTCCCGGGCGTTGCCGTGCGAACACGTCCTTTTGAGGGCGGATGCCTTGACATTCACCGGCAGCTCTCAGTCCGTACACCTTGAGGAGCACCATACACCAAACGGGTTGTGATGTTGCCTGGCGGGGGAACATGTCCATGTGTTGGTGGATTACAAACAAGAGGTTGCTCATGTCCATGTGCTGGAGTATTACGCATCAGTTGCCGTGCAAACCAGAGGTTGTCCATGTCGACGTGTTGGAGTATTACGTCTTGAGTGCGGATGTCTTGACAGTCACAAGGAAACCTCGTTCGTGCTACATCAGCCATGTCTTTCGACAACTCGGCATCACACCGCATGAGTTGCATTGGTCGGCGGTAGACACGTTTCGGTCGCTCAGCCAACGATGAACGGGGAGTCCAGCGCAGCAACGCCAGCCGCGACACCGCCATCCTTTTCGACTGCCAGCTTCGACCGGACAAGGTGACCCGCGCACTGTTGGATGGGTGGAACGTTGGTGACACAGAGAAAAGAGGGGGAGAGTGCCAGGCAGGTGCATCATCTGTACTGCACCGGTATCTGCGTCTAGCCCCCCTCCGCAATTTCAGCGATTAGGTATCCCCTGGACGGTTTTATACTAGCGGGACAATCGTCATCGGAAATCTCAAGGAGTACCAGAATCTTGTGAGTCATCTACTGCGCTTGAGCAAAGGCCATCCGTCAGTCCGTGTGGCCAAAGCCAAACTATGAACGAACAGAACCCCCTACGAATCGGTGTCTCAGGTGGATAGTCAGAGTGAAAGCGCCTCCCGGCCTACGTTATGCACTCCCTCCCTAAATATCGACTGCACACCTCGTTCGTAACCTCGACCGTTCCGTCCCCGCAATACGTGCCGAAAATTCCTAATTCGCTAACGAACAGGTCGGTCGCCGATCTGTTGCGTGTGCATTTTGTGTTTTCCTGCGATGAACCTCGCTGAGTTGCCTTCGTCCTTTCTGAGATTTGTTTTCAGGCCCGGTGGCTTGGGTTTCTTACTAAACGCTGATCTTCTGCGGTGCAATACGACGTTGCGGTGCATGCTGTTGCTGATAAGTGAGATGATCTTGCAATTGATTTCTGTACAAGTCTTTACCAGTCCACTGATTTATTGAGGCCTTCCACATCCGTGTCCACAATTGCCTCTACGACTAAATAGCAAAGTTTCACGAGCGTATGGCAACTGATGTCACTCTGATACACAGCGATGTACCTCCTGTTAGCTTCCTTTACCTACCCCCCCCCCCCGTGAACATGTCACCCCCTTTTGTGCAAGAATCCGCTGGGGGGTGACATACTCAAGGGGGGTGACATACTTTAGGGTTTGCAGAGGTCATCTGAGCCTCGGCTGGGGGGAAACGTCCTTAGCAGCCCTTCTAGGACAGAACGCTGGCCCCATGGCAAGGTACCAGATGCTGAAAGACCCACCCGACTTCCAACCCCAGTTCCTCAGGACCCCCTGCCGGCAGGGAGACCCTGCCGACGCGCTGGACCTCAACGCAACAAGCAGCGACAAGCTCGAACGACTGGGCATAACGCGCCGCACGCCGAACCAATTTGCCACATTGACGATTGGACGCGTACAAAGCAGACCAGGCACGAACGTGAAGAGAGTGATGATTGAACCGTTGCGCAAAGCAGACCAGTGTGTTGGCAGAATGAGAGAGAGAGAGACGAGTTGGAGTGCAGGGACCATCTCTCCGAGGAGTTTCCGGTCGCCTCACTTCGGAGAATGATAACATTGTGAGGTCTGGATGTGTTTCGAAGTAGACCGTTCCATCAGTTGCAGCCACCAGGAACAAGCCGAACAATCCACTCTCAAGAAGTTCCGATGCATCCTGCTGGGCGTTTCCTTGAAATTTCTCAGGCATACACTTGCGGATTCGGGACAATATGGCAGACAGTGTTCCTGTTTCGACGGCTTGCTGAAAAATAGTCGTGAGGTCGTTGCAAGCGTCATTCGCAACCGACGCAATGCGGTTGACCATGTTGTGCATCGAAGGAACTGTAGGATGGCCCCCAAGTAACAGCTGTTGCCCAAGTTTTGAATCCCGCGAAACCTCCCATTTACAACGTTGTTGGCTGCTTCAAGACCACGTGTCACTTTGGCGGTCGTGCCAAAGAGGCGAGGATGACCGCTCCGATTGTAGTCTGCTGCTGTGCATGCTCACCGGAAGGCGGTGAAAGCGAAAAACTCACAAAAAAAACAAACAAAAAAACCCGTTCAAAAATACTCGTGTCTTTTTTGTTGAACGCTTGCGCCCGCCACTAAACCCAGATTTACCTGTGTTTCGTGTGGGCTACAGCACCTCCTTTGATCTATCGCAACTGGCAGTCTCCTCAAGCATTTCCTACAAAGCAGGTGCTTATACAAAAAAGATTCCGCTGCGCGGGGCCACACCCCCCCCACGAGGACAACAGGGCAAAACCTTGAGAATGTCACCCCCCCCTCTCAGGCCTTGGGTGACATACTCAAGGGGTTTTTGGGGGGTGACATGTTCACGGGGGGGGGTATCCTTTATTGTGGACTCTCTACTGAGAACTAATAATATTCTGCAATATATTGTAAAAGCTACGAACCCAGGGGGGGAACGATTTTGCACGGGGGGGCGTGACGAAGGTGCCAGAGGAGAGGCTCAGAAGTCAGGTGGGGTAAGCGGTTAATCTTCAATGAAGTTCAGATTGGCTAGGGCGTGTCCGCAAATTTATCATCACAGACTCTCGTGTTACAGTTTGCAATCGACGTGAGATTGTGTTGTCGGAGGATCGATCAGAAGTCAGGTGGGGTAAGCGGTTGATCTTCAATGAAGTTCAGATTGGCTAGGGCGTGTCCGCAAATGTCTCATCACAGACTCTCGTGTTACAGGGTGCTATCGACGTGAGGTTGTGTTGTTGGAGTATCAATCAGAAGTCAGGTGGGGTAGGCGGTTGATCTTCAATGAAGTTCAGATTGGCTAGGGCGTGTCCGCAAATGTCTCATCACAGACTCTCGTGTTACAGTTTGCAATCGACGTGAGATTGTGTTGTCGGAGGATCGATCAGAAGTCAGGTGGGGTAAGCGGTTGATCTTCAATGAAGTTCAGATTGGCTAGGGCGTGTCCGCAAATGTCTCATCACAGACTCTCGTGTTACAGGGTGCTATCGACGTGAGGTTGTGTTGTTGGAGTATCAATCAGAAGTCAGGTGGGGTAGGCGGTTGATCTTCAATGAAGTTCAGATTGGCTAGGGCGTGTCCGCAAATGTCTCATCACAGACTCTCGTGCTAAAATTTGTTATCGACGTGAGGTTGTGTTGTCGGAGTATCAATCAGAAGTCAGGTGGGGTAAGCGGTTGATCTGCAATGAAGTTCAGATTGGCTAGGGCGTGTCCGCAAATGTCTCATCACAGACTCTCGTGTTACAGGGTGCTATCGACGTGAGGTTGTGTTGTTGGAGTATCAATCAGAAGTCAGGTGGGGTAGGCGGTTGATCTTCAATGAAGTTCAGATTGGCTAGGGCGTGTCCGCAAATGTCTCATCACAGACTCTCGTGTTACAGTTTGCAATCGACGTGAGATTGTGTTGTCGGAGGATCGATCAGAAGTCAGGTGGGGTAAGCGGTTGATCTTCAATGAAGTTCAGATTGGCTAGGGCGTGTCCGCAAATGTCTCATCACAGACTCTCGTGTTACAGGGTGCTATCGACGTGAGGTTGTGTTGTTGGAGTATCAATCAGAAGTCAGGTGGGGTAGGCGGTTGATCTTCAATGAAGTTCAGATTGGCTAGGGCGTGTCCGCAAATGTCTCATCACAGACTCTCGTGCTAAAATTTGTTATCGACGTGAGGTTGTGTTGTCGGAGTATCAATCAGAAGTCAGGTGGGGTAAGCGGTTGATCTGCAATGAAGTTCAGATTGGCTAGGGCGTGTCCGCAAATGTCTCATCACAGACTCTCGTGTTACAGGGTGCTATCGACGTGAGGTTGTGTTGTTGGAGTATCAATCAGAAGTCAGGTGGGGTAGGCGGTTGATCTTCAATGAAGTTCAGATTGGCTAGGGCGTGTCCGCAAATGTCTCATCACAGACTCTCGTGTTACAGTTTGCAATCGACGTGAGATTGTGTTGTCGGAGGATCGATCAGAAGTCAGGTGGGGTAAGCGGTTGATCTTCAATGAAGTTCAGATTGGCTAGGGCGTGTCCGCAAATTTATCATCACAGACTCTCGTGCTCCAGTTTCTTATCGACGTGAGGTTGTGTTGTCGGAGGATCGATCAGAAGTCAGGTGGGGTAAGCGGTTGATCTTCAATGAAGTTCAGATTGGCTAGGGCGTGTCCGCAAATGTCTCATCACAGACTCTCGTGCTAAAATTTGTTATCGACGTGAGGTTGTGTTGTCGGAGTATCAATCAGAAGTCAGGTGGGGTAAGCGGTTGATCTTCAATGAAGTTCAGATTGGCTAGGGCGTGTCCGCAAATTTATCATCACAGACTCTCGTGTTACAGTTTGTTATCGTCGTGAGGTTGTGTTGTTGGAGTATCAATCAGAAGTCAGGTGGGGTAAGCGGTTGATCTTCAATGAAGTTCAGATTGGCTAGGGCGTGTCCGCAAATTTATCATCACAGACTCTCGTGCTAAAATTTGTTATCGTCGTGAGGATGTGTTGTTGTTGGAGTATCAATCAGAAGTCAGGTGGGGTAAGCGGTTGATCTTCAACGAAGTTAAGATTGGCTAGGGCGTGTCCGCAAATTTATCATCACAGACTCTCGTGGTAAAATTTGGTATCGACGTGAGGTTGTGTTGTTGGAGTATCAATCAGAAGTCAGGTGGGGTAAGCGGTTGATCTTCAATGAAGTTCAGATTGGCTAGGGCGTGTCCGCAAATGTCTCATCACAGACTCTCGTGCTAAAATTTGTTATCGACGTGAGGTTGTGTTGTCGGAGTATCAATCAGAAGTCAGGTGGGGTAAGCGGTTGATCTGCAATGAAGTTCAGATTGGCTAGGGCGTGTCCGCAAATGTCTCATCACAGACTCTCGTGTTACAGGGTGCTATCGACGTGAGGTTGTGTTGTTGGAGTATCAATCAGAAGTCAGGTGGGGTAGGCGGTTGATCTTCAATGAAGTTCAGATTGGCTAGGGCGTGTCCGCAAATGTCTCATCACAGACTCTCGTGTTACAGTTTGCAATCGACGTGAGATTGTGTTGTCGGAGGATCGATCAGAAGTCAGGTGGGGTAAGCGGTTGATCTTCAATGAAGTTCAGATTGGCTAGGGCGTGTCCGCAAATTTATCATCACAGACTCTCGTGCTCCAGTTTCTTATCGACGTGAGGTTGTGTTGTCGGAGGATCGATCAGAAGTCAGGTGGGGTAAGCGGTTGATCTTCAATGAAGTTCAGATTGGCTAGGGCGTGTCCGCAAATGTCTCATCACAGACTCTCGTGCTAAAATTTGTTATCGACGTGAGGTTGTGTTGTCGGAGTATCAATCAGAAGTCAGGTGGGGTAAGCGGTTGATCTTCAATGAAGTTCAGATTGGCTAGGGCGTGTCCGCAAATTTATCATCACAGACTCTCGTGTTACAGTTTGTTATCGTCGTGAGGTTGTGTTGTTGGAGTATCAATCAGAAGTCAGGTGGGGTAAGCGGTTGATCTTCAATGAAGTTCAGATTGGCTAGGGCGTGTCCGCAAATTTATCATCACAGACTCTCGTGCTAAAATTTGTTATCGTCGTGAGGATGTGTTGTTGTTGGAGTATCAATCAGAAGTCAGGTGGGGTAAGCGGTTGATCTTCAACGAAGTTAAGATTGGCTAGGGCGTGTCCGCAAATTTATCATCACAGACTCTCGTGGTAAAATTTGGTATCGACGTGAGGTTGTGTTGTTGGAGTATCAATCAGAAGTCAGGTGGGGTAAGCGGTTGATCTTCAATGAAGTTCAGATTGGCTAGGGCGTGTCCGCAATTGTCTCATCACAGACTCTCGTGCTAAAATTTGTTATCGACGTGAGGTTGTGTTGTCGGAGTATCAATCAGAAGTCAGGTGGGGTAAGCGGTTGATCTGCAATGAAGTTCAGATTGGCTAGGGCGTGTCCGCAAATGTCTCATCACAGACTCTCGAGTTACAGGGTGCAATCGACGTGAGGTTGCGCTGTTGGAGTATCGATCAGAAGTCAGGTGGGGTAAGCGGTTGATCTTCAATGAAGTTCAGATTGGCTAGGGCGTGTCCGCAAATTTATCATCACAGACTCTCGTGTTACAGTTTGTTATCGTCGTGAGATTGTGTTGTTGGAGTATCAATCAGAAGTCAGGTGGGGTAAGCGGTTGATCTTCAATGAAGCTCAGATTGGCTAGGGCGTGTCCGCAAATTTATCATCACAGACTCTCGTGCTAAAATTTGTTATCGACGTGAGGTTGTGTTGTTGGAGTATCAATCAGAAGTCAGGTGGGGTAAGCGGTTGATCTTCAATGAAGTTCAGATTGGCTAGGGCGTGTCCGCAAATTTATCATCACAGACTCTCGTGCTACAGTTTGTTATCGTCGTGAGGTTGTATTGTCCGAGTATCAATCAGAAGTCAGGTGGGGTAAGCGGTTGATCTTCAATGAAGTTCAGATTGGCTAGGGCGTGTCCGCAAATTTATCATCACAGACTCTCGTGTTACAGTTTGTTATCGTCGTGAGATTGTGTTGTTGGAGTATCAATCAGAAGTCAGGTGGGGTAAGCGGTTGATCTTCAATGAAGTTCAGATTGGCTAGGGCGTGTCCGCAAATTTATCATCACAGACTCTCGTGCTAAAATTTGTTATCGACGTGAGGTTGTGTTGTTGGAGTATCAATCAGAAGTCAGGTGGGGTAAGCGGTTGATCTTCAATGAAGTTCAGATTGGCTAGGGCGTGTCCGCAAATTTATCATCACAGACTCTCGTGCTAAAATTTGTTATCGACGTGAGGTTGTGTTGTTGGAGTATCAATCAGAAGTCAGGTGGGGTAAGCGGTTGATCTTCAATGAAGTTCAGATTGGCTAGGGCGTGTCCGCAAATGTCTCATCACAGACTCTCGTGCTAAAATTTGTTATCGATGAGGTTCTGTTGTCGGAGGATCGATCAGAAGTCAGGTGGGGTAAGCGGTTGATCTTCAATGAAGTTCAGATTGGCTAGGGCGTGTCCGCAAATTTATCATCACAGACTCTCGTGTTACAGTTTGTTATCGTCGTGAGGTTGTGTTGTTGGAGTATCAATCAGAAGTCAGGTGGGGTAAGCGGTTGATCTTCAATGAAGTTCAGATTGGCTAGGGCGTGTCCGCAAATTTATCATCACAGACTCTCGTGTTACAGTGTGCTATCGACGTGAGGTTGTGTTGTCGGAGTATCGATCAGAAGTCAGGTGGGGTAAGCGGTTGATCTTCAATGAAGTTCAGATTGGCTAGGGCGTGTCCGCAAATGTATCATCACAGACTCTCGAGTTACAGGGTGCAATCGACGTGAGGTTGCGTTGTTGGAGTATCAATCAGAAGTCAGGTGGGGTAAGCGGTTGATCTTCAATGAAGTTCAGATTGGCTAGGGCGTGTCCGCAAATGTCTCATCACAGACTCTCGTGCTAAAATTTGTTATCGACGTGAGGTTGTGTTGTCGGAGGATCGATCAGAAGTCAGGTGGGGTAAGCGGTTGATCTTCAATGAAGTTCAGATTGGCTAGGGCGTGTCCGCAAATGTCTCATCACAGACTCTCGTGCTAAAATTTGTTATCGACGTGAGGTTGTGTTGTTGGAGTATCAATCAGAAGTCAGGTGGGGTAAGCGGTTGATCTTCAATGAAGTTCAGATTGGCTAGGGCGTGTCCGCAAATTTATCATCACAGACTCTCGTGTTACAGGGTGCAATCGACGTGAGGTTGCGCTGTTGGAGTATCAATCAGAAGTCAGGTGGGGTAAGCGGTTGATCTTCAATGAAGTTCAGATTGGCTAGGGCGTGTCCGCAAATGTCTCATCACAGACTCTCGTGCTAAAATTTGTTATCGACGTGAGGTTGTGTTGTTGGAGTATCGATCAGAAGTCAGGTGGGGTAAGCGGTTGATCTTCAATGAAGTTCAGATTGGCTAGGGCGTGTCCGCAAATGTCTCATCACAGACTCTCGTGTTACAGTTTGTTATCGACGTGAGATTGTGTTGTCGGAGGATCGATCAGAAGTCAGGTGGGGTAAGCGGTTGATCTTCAATGAAGTTCAGATTGGCTAGGGCGTGTCCGCAAATGTCTCATCACAGACTCTCGTGCTAAAATTTGTTATCGACGTGAGGTTGTGTTGTTGGAGTATCGATCAGAAGTCAGGTGGGGTAAGCGGTTGATCTTCAATGAAGTTCAGATTGGCTAGGGCGTGTCCGCAAATGTCTCATCACAGACTCTCGTGTTACAGTTTGTTATCGACGTGAGATTGTGTTGTCGGAGGATCGATCAGAAGTCAGGTGGGGTAAGCGGTTGATCTTCAATGAAGTTCAGATTGGCTAGGGCGTGTCCGCAAATGTCTCATCACAGACTCTCGTGCTAAAATTTGTTATCGACGTGAGGTTGTGTTGTTGGAGTATCGATCAGAAGTCAGGTGGGGTAAGCGGTTGATCTTCAATGAAGTTCAGATTGGCTAGGGCGTGTCCGCAAATGTCTCATCACAGACTCTCGTGTTACAGTTTGTTATCGACGTGAGATTGTGTTGTCGGAGGATCGATCAGAAGTCAGGTGGGGTAAGCGGTTGATCTTCAATGAAGTTCAGATTGGCTAGGGCGTGTCCGCAAATGTCTCATCACAGACTCTCGTGCTAAAATTTGTTATCGACGTGAGGTTGTGTTGTTGGAGTATCAATCAGAAGTCAGGTGGGGTAAGCGGTTGATCTTCAATGAAGTTCAGATTGGCTAGGGCGTGTCCGCAAATGTTTCATCACAGACTCTCGTGCTAAAATTTGTTATCGACGTGAGGTTGTGTCAGGGGACTTTAGCTCTTCGTCTGACCGAGCAAAAAAGCCGGTTTCAGCCAAAACCCCGGTTTAGGGGCTCTGCGGTGCCTGTGGGTGTCTGAGTGCCTGGAACCGCCGCCCCGCGCACGTAAACAAGGGGACGGAGGGGGGTGGTGAGATATAAGCTTGCGGTGGTGGTGGTGTGCACGTCTATCAAACTACGGAGTGGTAAGTGAAAAGCTTCGAATTGCAGTGACACACCGTGACGCGCCATGTATCTGCAGTCACTGTACAGTACAGTACAGTACAGGGGCCACTTGAAATCATAATTTATAAATTTTTTTTATTTTTTTGAAAAACCGAAACCGGAAAAACCCGGTTCCTGAAACCGGGAAACCGGGTTTCCAAAGTCCCCTGGGTTGTGTTGTTGGAGTATCGATCAGAAGTCAGGTGGGGTAAGCGGTTGATCTTCAATGAAGTTCAGATTGGCTAGGGCGTGTCCGCAAATGTCTCATCACAGACTCTCGTGTTACAGTTTGTTATCGTCGTGAGGTTGTGTTGTCGGAGTATCAATCAGAAGTCAGGTGGGGTAAGCGGTTGATCTTTAATGAAGTTCAGATTGGCTAGGGCGTGTCCGTAAATGTCTCATCACAGACCTGACAACACCGAGATGTCAACGTGCTGTGGGGGGACCTAAGGGTTGGATCGGGGAGCATACTGGTGATCTCTGAGTACCGTCGTTCGCACGGTGGGTGCTTTGATGACCTTCATGAGGATGAACTCGTCCCGCTGCGAGGCGGTCAGGCCGCTGAGGAGCTTGGTCATTTTTTCGCCGTGGATCAGCGAGCCGCCGCCTTCGCGCATCGGCTTCAGGAGCCAGTCGTCAGGCGTCGCGATGGCTTCCGCGATCGTCGCGTTCTGCTCCGGCTTGTCCTCGAGACCCGACATGGGCGCGAAGACCGCCATCAACGCGTCGGCGTCGGCTTCGGACACGAACCGGAGAAGGTCCTCCCGCTTAGACAGGACCTGCTGCATTTTCTTCGTCCCCACCAGCTGGTACGGTACGGACGGGCACTTCACCGCAGCCGATCTCTCGAGCATCAGCCTGGCCGCCCAGCAAGCCGGTGTGGGGTAGTCGGTTGGCGCGTATCCCGCACGGAAATACGAGACCAGGATGAGAAACCCGGACACCGTGGGCAAGTTGGTTGTGCCATCAAGCGACGCTTCCGCGTCGATTTCGGCGAGGGTTCGCCGGATGGAGCGGACGCCGTGGTTTTCCAGCAGGTGCTGCTCGAGGATAAGCTGGTCGAAGACGTTGCGCTCGCCGGGCTGCACTACGAAAAGAACCCTCGCCCTCTCCTTCGCATCATCCGGCTTGAACCCGAGCTGCCGGGCATTCGCGATGAACGCAGCGCCGAGGGCCTCCGGCACTTTCACGCTCGACTGACTGACAGGGAGGCAGTCCTTGTCGGCGGGAGACGTCCCTTGTAGTGTGGCGTAGCGGTGGAGGCCGTTGACCTTGGTGGACAACCCGGCGAAGGCGGAGGAAATGGTGTTGATTTCGACCTGCAGCGCGGCCCACGCCTGCAGGTTTTCGTTCGGTGCCGCGTCGTCGGAGTGGAACATGTAGTCGCTGCGGTGGATGCCGAGCATCATCTTCTGCGCCTTCGCCGCCCCCTCGCCGCCGTACACCTTCTCGTGCACCGAAAGGAGGTCGCCCGTGAAAGAGTCCGCCTTGCCCGTCGGAACCAGGTGTTCCCTCAGGTACTCGTAATCCCTCGCGACCTTGTCGACCAGGACGTTGAACACCGGCATCAGCGCCACGACCTGCTCAAACAAATGCCTGGGAACCCTGCAGGGGTGCAGCATGAACGGACAATGCGTGAAGCCCATGCCCTCGCCTTTCTTCCCCATGCAGAGGCCGTGCGTGACAGCGTATCCGATGGCTTGCTCCTTCAGCGCCCCGCTCGACATCTTGGCGTTACTCTTCTTTGTGTATACTGATGGTGGGGGTTAGTGATAGCGCGTTGCTCAGGGTAGTAGAAGGCCTGACAGTCACACTAATGCAACAAAATCACTACTGATGGTGGGGGGAATGCAACAACGTGCGTAAAAGGTATGTCCTCAACACCGCACGGTGTCCTATGTGGATGTGTTTCGGTTCTCTGAGCCATGGACGAAGGCACGGGCCCACAGCTCTCAGGCCGTTTCTACGTTGTGACCAGTGATTGGCCGGTTGCGTTGAGCGCAGGCGGAGAGGCCCTCGGAAAGCAGCATCCTGGGGACGGAGGCCATGCAGACTTGCTTCATGATTCCTCCCGCCGGTCTTTCCCGCGGCTCGAGCCTAGCTTTGTGACAGAACAGCTTCGGAGACTTCAACACGCTTCGGCTGCTATGGCATTGTTGCGTATGGCGGCGAACCACAAACGGGGGCTGTGCTGTCCGGACACGGACCTCTTAAAAAAAGAAGGTCGCTAACCCAAACAACTTCTGCCGGTAGAGTAAACCTGCCTAAAGAAATCAACTGCCTTCGGGTGGGCTAGTCTGACACTTGCTGTCGTCGGGAAAAAAAAAAAAGGAATGAGAAAACTCTAAAAAAAAACTGCCCTCAGAAGTCAGCTGTCTGGGTGATGGTGTGGCCGGAAACGCAAAATGAACAATGCGAAGAACCATCTGAAAAAGACCGGGATCGTCAAGCGTTGTTTGCCTTTCCTTGGGGAGTCCCCTGTCTTACAGAGTCAGAGTTGCGCTGATTTCTCTCACGGGTCTGGAGTTCGTGGAGTCATCGGTGAGAGCAATGCAGAAGTTGTCGCCGTTTCATGATGAAACGAGACGTGGTCAGTCCATGCAGAGACGACTCGTAGCCAGCAGGACCTTTTGCGAAAAGGTCTCTGGTGAGGACCTGATCGGTTTCTTTCTCGCCCTGATGACAGAGGAGGAGAACGTGTTGACATCTGGAAGCGCCTGTCTGGTAGGCTTCCAGAAGCCTTCAACAGCCCTGACGACGAGGCGAGCCGGCGACGCATCGTGAGCGGTTTGGACTGGGCACGTGCCCGGTACAGGGCTGTTGGAATGGTCGTGGGTGACAATCTCTGGAAGAACCGAGGAAAGGCTGCCGAGGTTGGCGTTGGCGGGAGGCCCACAGTCGTCACACCAGAGATGCGTGAAAAGGTATCTCAGGAGCATGACCAATTCTCCACGCCAACATCAAGGGTACTGAAGAGGCTTTCAAAACAAGAAGAAGAGGAGCCTGTCACGGCTCACAATCTCTTGGTACCGTACCGTCTTGTGTACGACGAGAGCGACCTGCAGGATGAGGTGTCGTACACTACGTACCGGCGCATGCGGAATCCGAAGTTTCAGCATCTGTCCCGACGAACTGACGTGTGTGACATCTGCGATG
This sequence comes from Diplonema papillatum, assembly GCA_030068145.1. Lineage (NCBI taxonomy): Eukaryota > Euglenozoa > Diplonemea > Diplonemida > Diplonemidae > Diplonema > Diplonema papillatum. The sequence continues at coordinate 92,767 of JAPJBO010000540.1, forward strand.
CGGGGGAGACCGTCAAATCTCAGATGCGGCGATACATTGACGCGAACCGCCAGCACCTGACCTCAGCGCATTGGTACAACGCCAACAACCCGATGTTCCTCACCGCTTGCCTGTATGAGAAGATGATCCCGGAACGGGTAAGAAAGTGCATGAGCGGCTTCTTGCACCAGCTCATGGAGGTCCAACACCACACGACCAGTGCAGAACGACAACGGAGCGCCTACAGAGCGCACTACACATCACCACCCGCCGGGACTGTGGTAGTCACTGTCGACTTCAAGCAGAAGGGAAGGCTGCCCATGTTGAAGCAGGAGCCCGGAAAGCTCTTTTACAGCCAGGGTGCCTTCTCGCTGCTCGGTTTCGGCCTACACTGGACCGAAGATGTAGTTGTCAGGCGGCACCATGTGGATGTGCTTCTTCCCACGCATAATCAGGACTCCATGGTATTCGTGCGTGCTTACGAATTGGTCAAGAACCGCCTCCCACAGGACCACAAGGTCATCTTTTGGATGGACTCTGGTCGGCACTTCCGATCGGTGCTTTCTGTTCGTCGTCTCCTGCTAGATCCTGACACACAGTCCACCAACTTTTTTAGAGTGAAAGTTCGCTTGAAACTCCGGGGTTTTAAAGTCTCCGGGTGACCTTCGTCGTTAAGGGAACTTTTTAGAGTCAAAGTTCGCTTGTAATTCCGGGGTTTTAGGGTCTCCGTGTGACCGTTCATTACCATTCATCAATTTTTTGTTGGAGGGCACGGAAAGAATGACCGGGACCAGCACTTCGGAGCCATCAGCAGGAAACTGGAGATGGTGTCCAAGTTCACAGACACATTCTGAACCTCGGGCAAGTTAAAAAAGCCATCGAACAGATCCGAAACACAACCGCGCCCAAGCTTTGCCTTCGCAGCCAGGTTGCTGAATTTGAGGTGCTCGACAATACCGAACCTCATGATGATTTCTTCTTTCGAGCGAGACCCCCTGACAGGTGCCTTATCGGTACACGAGCACTCTGGCGACAATGGCTTTCTGCTCAAAATACTCGAGGGGCTGCCTTGTGCTTACTTCGAAGGAGGCTAGAGGGGGAGAAACAATACAACTACAAAATGGGTCTTTTTTGTTGAACGCTTACGCCCGCCACTAAACCCAGATTCACCTGTGTTTCGTGTGGGCTACAGCACATTTACCTCCTTTGATCTTTTGCAGCTGGCAGCCTCCTCAAGTATTTCCTACAAAGCATGTGCTTATACAAAAAAAGCGAGTCCACGTCATAAAGTTCAAGTTTGTTGCCAAGGTTTCGGACAAACTGCCACTGGGCGAGTCAGATACTGACTGCTCAAGGTGTTCAGACGACATTGGCTTAAGTGCTTCCAGTGATGAACAGAAGACCGTGGCCGAGAAGATGCAGAAAAAGAGGACAAAGAAGAAAGAGGTGTTTGGCAGACCAGGAAATAAAAAAAAGGCCCGGGGAAAACATCCACCCAAGGAGAAGCCATCGGCAAAAGCCCAGGCCAAACCGCGTCCAAAGACATCCAAGTCCAGTGAACGGAGTTCAGATGCAGCCCCTCCAAGCAAGCGTTAGAAAAAGTGAAGTCGCCATCTCCACCTCTTGGTTCTTTTGCATTTTTCCACCTTATATTCTGCGTTTTCCTGGTAAGTTCCCCCAGGAATCGGGCTGAGTATTGAGTTCTAGAAAGTGCAAGTGCTATGAAGGCAAGCGAGCACCACGGCTGAGTACGGGGAGTTTCTGGGAACTTGTTGCCTACTAGGAGAGTTATACAGCTTGCCTGCCTCATGCTCTTCCGCACTTACTACTAGTCCCAATGCCCGATAGACAGTGCGTTGTGAATTCAAGCTAATCCGAGGCGGTGATTTTTATTGTCGTTGTGAACAACCGAAGATGCGAAAGAAGCTGCTTCCACAAATAGTACACCGGCTACGCGATTCACCTTACTGCAGTTGATCCGTGGGCTCGATGGTCGTCAGCACGTCCCGAAAAGACAAAGAAACGTGACTTCCAGGCATTCGAAATGCCCGGACAAAGCACCACGACGTGTTGACTGGCACACAACGCGCGCGCCACAGGCTACAAGACTGGTTTTCCGCGGCGGCGTGAAAGAGGAAGCACGCAATGGGAGAGTGCCTCCAACACTAGAAAGCGGAGCACATAGCAGTGAGTGCAACAAAGCCTTGCATGCAAACAGTTCACAGGCGGACAAAGCCAGCACCTGTTGCACATTCATGTTGGGAAGCTCGGCAAGAAGACCTGCCGACCATCTCACATTTCTTCGTGGGTTTTAGGGAGCACAGATTTTTTCCTGAGCGGGTCACCTGCCCACCGACTTGGCAGCATGAAAAGGTGGGTCCCCAGACCCCCCCCCCCCTATTTTGCATCCCTTTCCTAGACGACATCTTCCTCGAAGAAGACTTGATGCTAGCATCAACCATGCATGAGAGGCAGTGCTCTGCCTAAACTTTAAAGTAAGATTTTCCCCCCAACCTTGGTATCCGAAAATATTTCTTGACGCTCACGGCAGACAACTGACCCCCAGCTTTCGTCTATCGAACAGCAAGGAATCGCGCGTTCGGTTTTATTTCCCTTCACTGGGATGGGAGTGTAAAATATAGGGTGGAATGCCCTTATATCCCATATCCCACTCGAAACAAATTTGTGCCCTTATATCCCACTTCAAACAAATTTTGTGCCCTTATATCCCAAACTGGGATATAAGGGCACAAAATTTGTTTGAAGTGGGATATAAGGGCACAAATTTGTTTGGGGTGGGATATAAGGGAAAGGTGTAATGCCCTTATATCCCGTTCAAAACAAATTTGTGCCCTTATATCCCGGTTCGGGATATAAGGGCACCAAATTTGTTTTGGACCGGGTTTTTAGGGCAGGTCCAAAATTTGGGTCTGAAATTTTGGGTCCAAAATTTGGGTCCAAAATTTGGGTCCAAAATTTGGGTCCAAAATTTGGGTCCAAAATTTGGGTCGTGGGGCCCTCTGAAATTTTCAAAACAGCCCAGATTTCAGTTCGGAACAGGTGGATTTCTACTAGGACACTAGTAGTCATTTTGACTAGTGCACTAGTCGTTTTTACTAGTGCACAAGTCATTTTTACTGGTGTTTTACTAGTGCACTTGTCATTTTTACTAGTGCACTAGTCATGATTTTTCAGAGTTAAAGTTCGCTTGAGTTTTCACTAGTAAAATGACAAGTCAAAACACCTTCTTCACTTTTACTAGTGCACCGTGTACCATATACCCTGGAAGGAAAAGATACGGATAGTAAAAATGCTGGATAGTAAATATGATGAATAGTAAAAATGATGGATAGCCAGAATTATCCATCATTTTTACGGTCCATCATATTTACGCTTTGTAGCAAAACACTTAGCAAAAGAAAAGTTACGGTAACTATTTACGATTTGGGATCAGCACGGTCAACGAAAAGCATTCCGTTCGAGCGAGGCGGGTCACAGGAAGAGTCTTGGTCCCGGGAACACCGCGAGGCTCCGGGGCCGGAGTGGCGTTCCACGGCCCCGGAGTGGACAACGGCGCAGCCGGATCTGGAAAGCTAACCTGAGGCCCCGGAGTACCCAACAACAAAACAAACACTTACCCTTCAAAAAGGATGAAATCCAACAGTCCGACGGTCATCGTCAGAAACACAAAAAACAATGGACAAACGGGAAAACAGCGCGTGTCTTTCCCAAGACGGGAGATGCCAACGTCAGCGGCTGGTCGTTTGCAAGCAACCCGAAACATTGGGCATCGGAGGCGACTACAATCGAGTGGATCGAAGACATCCTAATCCCGCACAAGCAGAACGTGATCAAAACCCTGAAGCTCGAAGATGATGTTCACTCTCTTCTTGTCATCGACAAGTTCGCCGGCCAGCAAACAAAACGCGTCAGAGAGCACCTGGAGAAGAACAACATCAAGACTGGCTGCATTCCCCCCGGGTTCACGGCTTGCCTCCAGCCGATGGACCTTGCCTTCAACGGACCGTTCAAGTCCCACATGCGAGAACGGTTTTCGAGCTGGTTCCAGAAGAAGTTTTGTAAGGCGTGGAAGAAGGGCGAGGAGAAGGCGCGGCAGAAGGCAGAGCAAGGCGAGGACCCTGAGCAAGAAGCAGCCGTATCCGACAGGCTCATCAAGATGTCCCAGAAGGTGAAGACCGGAACAAAGGACATACGGGACATCCACTTCCAGTGGATTCACAAAGCCTTTACCGATGTCCCTGTGGATTCACTACGGGCTTCGTTCGGCAAGTCTGGGATCATCCAGGGGGATGATGTGAATCCGGCTGCCGACCTCGCAATGCCCTTCAACGAATTGTCCCTCCAGAGGGTGTGCGCGTCGAGGTTCACCCATGCTGTTGTGAACACAGACCCCTCTGACAAAGCTGGAACGCATTGGATTGCCATCAGCAGCGACAGAGAAGACAAGCAGGTTCGGTTGCGACGCTTAAAAATTTGAGCAAGAGAGACCGCTCAGGGTTGTTCACAGACGATTTCAGTTTTTTTTGTTATGATTTCGTAGGAACACTCAAATTGCGTCTAGGGGCCCCGATTTCACCAGGCGCAAGGAATTTTCACCAGGAAACAGTCTCGAAAATCTTCGGCCGCCCAGAGGTATCATCCTGTCTCTGCATCTTGCAGGCTTTAGACTCCCATGATACCGATTATGACGGTAAGGTCCAGGAAACACGAGCACTGCGTAACTAAAGGAACTTAAGGCATGATTGCAGGAAGCACAAGGATGTCTTCGTTCATTGAATCTGGCAGGCTTTTGACTCCCGTGATACCGATCATGACGGCAAAGTCCAGGAAACCCGACACAAAGATCCAGCAAGAACCAGGCACAACCCCGGGAAGAACTCGGCACAAAGCCGGCATAACACCAGCAAAACTTGATAATGATCACCCGGTTATTGATGGCTACTTAGTTTCCGTCACGCTGAGGGCGACAGTGTGGTGCATGCGAGCAGGTCGTCACAAGCGCCTGAATGCACGATCACGCAAGATGCGGGTGTCGCAATGGACTTTTCACCCTTGCCTGGTGGCGCACTTGAATCGGAAAGCAAAACCTCGGGAAGAAACGCCATTGCTCTAGGCAGAGGACACGATGAATGAAAAGGGAAAAGAAGGGTTTAGGGGGAAATGGAAAAAAAAGAATGCTGAACGCAGAAGAATGAAACGAGAGAGAGAGAGAGAGAAAGAGATAGAGAGAGCTGAAGAAGGTGGAGAGGGATGAAGTGGGGGTGAAAGGAGCAAGACGAAGGGGGGGTGGCAAAAAAGGAATAAGAGATATGAGAACCGAGAAAACAAATAGTTGTGTTTTAAAATGAACTATGAAGCAATGCGGGGGAGTCCCGATCCAAGTGCAAGGAAGGGCACTCTTGTTTTTTTTCCCCCCCTTCTGTACGTTGACCTGATTTTGTGTGTACGCAAAAACAAGAAAGGCTCGTATGCAAGAAGAACTGCAAAGCAATGACAACGAAGACCAGTTGTTCCATTCCAACTCCTAGGCACGGAGCAAAAGACTCAAGTCCGTTAAACTGATCACTGTAGTTGCTGCGTACTTCCGAAAACGCTTTCGGAGTTGAGGTCTTTCGCGGTGGCTCATCAGTAGTGATCCACGATGGTGCAAAACGACAAAAGGATTATTATTCCTCGTGTGCACGGGAGCTGGGCCTTTGTCTGTTGGTCGTAATTCAACCCAAATCGAGTGCGGCCGCTGTTCCGAAAACGGTACCCTTCAGTACTACAGCACCACTGCAAAAACGAGATGGAAAACACTCAATGACGAAAATCTTCGTCGCTTCGTCAGTTCAATGGCCTAACGGATGTTTTGCTATGCTGCGCATCCGCGGACTTCTGAGGACTTCGAGGTTCGGATCTGGAGTCAAATGGTAAAGGGGAAGAAGAACGCTCGTTACTTTTTGGTTCTACCTCAGAAGTTCACGCCGGCTCACAATGTGTGCCCTTGTATGAACGGCAAAGCGTCGTGTCGTGGAGACACAACACGTGTGTGGATGCCGCCACTCGTTGTGTGTATGAGCGTGGATGTGTATGTGCACTGGCGACCCAAGGTTCGCATGCGCAAGCAAAGAGAAAATACTCGAGGGACTGCGAGGACGGGTTTGCTCATTTCGAAGGAGGCTTGAGAGGGAGAAACCAATACTGTTGAACGCTTACGCCCGCCACTAAACCCGGATTTACCTGTGTTTCGTGTGGGCTACAGCACATTTACCTCCTTTGATCTTTTGCAACTGGCAGTCTCCTCAAGCATTTCCTACAAAGCAGGTGCTGATACAACAAAAAAGCACCTTCATTTCCAAGATTTCTTCAAGTGTGAGAACGATTCGCTTCTTGCCAAGCGGGGGCTGCACCGCCCCATTGCACCCCCCCCGTCAACCTGACGGGAGTTTGTCGGGGTGGCTTTTTTTTTTTTTTTTTTTTATGACGGCAGTTTTTTGCCAATCGGTCGCCTTGTGGCTATGACTTTGTGGAGTTTTTTTTTTTTTTTTTTTTTGCCCACGCCCTCTTTCTAGCTGCAAGTATTCTTTTCGGTTTTCACTTCGTTCTCATCTAAAAGAAAAGGGAGAGAAAAAGAAGGACGAACAATAAGAAGAAGGGTGCGGAACAGCAAGCAGAACCCGCTGAAGTCATCAACTTCGCGCGCGTGTGCCGGTGTTGCAAAGCGCACATGCACACATGCCGTCTGGCTCCTAATTGTATGTAGTTTTTAAATTATAAATACTGGGAAATTTTCAAATTGCAAAAAAGATAATTAATGATGCATGCCTATAAATTAGAGGCTGGACGGTACACAAGGCAGCGTCGCGACCGACGTATTTGGCATCCCTTTAAAGCGGTTAAACCGTGTACGAGATCCTAGACTGTTTCTTGAGTAAGCGGTCGGGCTTTTGAAGTCTAAACCGGCGATGAGCCATCTTTAAAAGAATCGTGAGCCGGTCCGTCCCTATCTCTTGAAACTGCATTGAAGTGTCTGCCGCTGTTTATCACAGTGAATCACGGTCCACCACGGTCTATCAGGTCCATCCCTAGTCCCTAAATTGCCCGGTGCTGTATTCTTCGGTCTATCACGGTCTAGAGGTGATGGACCGGCTCAAATCGCCTCACAAGTCACGTTGACGTGCAGTCGACGGCGCGTCGTTCCTTTTTCCGTCGACGACAGCTTGTGCCAAGACGAGACCACCCCCCTCACAGGGGGTGGTTGCTTCCTTCTTAAGGAGGGGGTCGCTGTCGAATTTTCTGCTTTCCTTTTGTTTTGTTTTTGCTTCTTCCTTTCTTTTTTACCACGACGGAGGTACAAGACAAGTCGAGGGCGGGGTCGACAGCAGGCACCAAAGTGAGCCTTCGATCGTGCTTAGCGTCCACGTTCACGCCAGTTGCCGCGCCTGGTGTATGGTGCTCTTGCTTACAGCTGGCTCGGTGTCGGAACCTGCTCTGGGTGAAATTGTGTTAAAAGATTCAGTACGGCGCTTTCTTTTGTTTGCACGCACCACTGGAACTCACCCTGCCTTTTTTGGAGTGCAAGTTCGCTTAGGAATCCGGGGTTTTATAGTCTCCGGGTGGCCATAGTTGTAAAGGTTCCTTTAAGGTATAGTATGTTTGTGTGTGAATCGTATCTGCTGTAGTGGCAGTACGTGTGCTTGAGTTTTTTTGGTAAGTTTCATGTAGCACGCTGCCAACTACAAATTTTGAGCACCAACAATGCATTTGTTAACACAAGAAAAAGAGCGGTTGGTCCACCGTTGGAGAGGAAAGAGAACAAGAATAGTTGAGTTGCAGCTCTTGACAAAGATAGATGGAAAAAAGAAGGTGTTTTTATTCTTCGCTTTTTCTCACGAACGGGGGGGGGTCGGTCCTGCTTTTGGCTGTGTACGTTCTCCCGACTCCCCAATTCGTGGTCAGCACAAACTCAAGAGGTCTAGTCAACTATTCCCTGCAGCATTGGCATACTTTCAAAAAGAAAAAGTGTTTATTTTATTCGTGCTTCAGAATTCTTCCCACGAACGAGGCGGAAGGGGTCCGGTCCGCGTCCTCCATTAGGGTACGGTTTGGGGGTTTCCCGACTCCGGCGGCAGTGAGCTCGAAAGGTTTTAGTCAACTCCGGAAGGAGCGGCCGATGCTGTGCGGGGGGGGCACCGAAAGACGGAGGGACGGCTGCCGTTTGAACGAGCGTGGCTGGCCCCGAAACCCGAAGCCTGCACGTCAGCGACCCCTCTGGAGAGCACTCGTTCCGACCGTGCCGTCACCCGACAGACGGGGGGGGAGTGCGTGTCGTTTTAGTTCGTTGCTGTTCTTTATTTATGGTTATTGCTACTTTTTCAAGGGGGGCGAGTGGGGAAGGGGGGGCGTCGGCTAGCGGCTTTCAACTGCGGTGGAGATGCGTCTCTAACTCCGAGAGCGAAGAAAGACGAGCTTTTTGCGCAGAAAAGGGAGGTCGAGTAGAGTCTCAAGTATTCGTGCGAACCCCTTTTCGCTGGCGCAGCGCGAACGCTACACGGAAGGTGCGCTTCCGTGTGCCGTTCTTTTCTTTGTGTTTCCGGCGATATATTTTTTTTTCGGAATGTTGCCTTCGTTTTAAGAGGTGGGGCTCTTCTACGTGAGTAAAACCACGTTGGGGGGGGCGGTTTTTTGGGGGGGGGGGGGGTTTGCAAGAACGTGCTTGAAATGGATATGTGCTCAACACCGCACTGGTCCCGTCTGCTTTTTGCGTATGCATGTCACAAAAGTTGCAGTTTTCTGCGCATATATCTGCAAGTTTCCCTTTTTCTTTTTTTTTTTGCTTTTCCTGCTTCGGGCTAGCCTTCCTTTTCTGATGACGAGATCTTAATTTAGGACCAAAAAGGCCATAAGGTTGGTTCGCGCCTCGGCCCTGCTCGGTTGGGGGGTTTTCTCCGGAATTCGAGAGTGGCGGAAGATGCCGTCTCAAGTGATGGGTGAATGCCTGTCAAATGGGGGCATGCAAGTGCCAAGCTGTGTCTCCTACCCCTTCTTCTACACCGCCGCGCAGTCGAAAACGAGCGACGTAAGCAGTCATAAACAGACCAGACTTGGCTGTTGACAAGTCACACGGTATGACAGACCCTCGGCATAACTGCTGAGGGGGTTTCTCCATACACCTATGTGAATGAAAGCAGGACAGCATCGGTTGCGAAACTCAAGCGACTGGAGTCAAACAAAGCAATACCAGGCGAATCTCTGCGCGCGATGATGACCAGCTTGCCTTGGCATGCGTATGGCTAGTAGTACCAGCCAGAAAGATGGTCGGAATGGGCTGATGGCTCGTTTGGGACGAGCTGGTTGGTGTCTGCCAACTGTTTCCAACGAATCCTTCTTTTGGTGTTCGCGTCCCTGCCCTCTGGGGGGTGCTCTGACGTATAGTTTGTTAAGACAGACACAGGCATAGAGCGCGGGTACTTCTGAGATTTCAGGGCACCCAATTCCATGTTCTGGCTGAGTCGATTTCCCAAATGGGGCCGATGCCCAGTCTGTCACGTCATCCTGCAGCCGATTGCCCCTTGCAAAATAAGAGCTCGTCACTCGCCACAACCGCGGCTGATACAAAACTGATGATGATGATGGGAAGAGAAAGTTGTTTTCGTTGAACGCAATGCCTGATCGTTTTTTTACGTAAAGCTGGATTCAGGACGCAAGTGAAAACGCCACGGTTTGCGGCGACGAGCTTCTCATTTCCTCCAACATTTCATGTTGGTATAAAAAATCTCGAGGGACTGCCTTGTGCTCATTTCGGAAGGAGGCTAGAGGGGGAGAAAACAATACAACTACAAAGAGGGTCTGTTTTGTTGAACGCATACGCCCGCCACTAAACCCAGATTTACCTGTGTTTCGTGTGGGCTACAGCACATTTACCTCCTTTGATCTATCGCAACTGGCAGTCTCCTCAAGCATTTCCTACAAAGCAGGTGCTTATACAAAAAGACTTACAGCAGCTGAGGGCCCTCTGCTTGGAGCGCGGTGTTCCTCAAAGTAGCCTCATGTGCCGTATCATTTTTGGATGCGGGGGCCAAGCAAGATGACTCAAAAAAAAAAAGAACGAAAGAAAAGAAAGACTAATGGAAGGTGACGCGTCATGCCGAGACGCTGGGCAAGGGATTGAGGGGGGGGGGTGGGATCTACGTGCCGTGGGGGGGGGGGGGGGGGGTTTATTGATTCTTTTTCCGCTTTTACTTCTCTTTTTTAGAGTGCAAGTTTTATTCGTGTGCGCGATCCCGTTTTTCTCGTCGCAGCACGGGCGTTGCATTGTGCATGCGGTCGCCAGCGGGGTCTCTTCTCTCATCTAAGATGTTGTGTGATTTCAAAGGTTTCAAAAAAAAAGGGAAACGAAAAAAAAGCGGGGGTGTGGGAAAAAAAAAATGAAATGAAAAAGGAAAAATTAGGGGAGAAAGGTGGAAGGGGGGATGAATCGAAGGGTTTGAGGGGGGGAGGCAAAGCGGACAATGATAATTAACTAGCCAAAAGAGAATGAAAGAAGGAGGAAAGGAAGGGTGAAGGGTGCGTGAAACAAAAAATAAGAAGAAGAGAAGGAGATAAGCAGCATACTCGCCAGGCCCATTGTGGGCTGGTCGTGGGCTGGTGTGTCGGGGTAGGCAAAGCCAGCTGCAAGGTTCCTCAGGAGTCCTTACCCAGGGATCTGATTGTGAACCTTTAAGCCCTTCGCGCCGATCGTCTTCGGTTCAGGTTGGGGCGGGTGTTTCTGCCTCCATTCCACGTCCACGATAATGCCTCCTGCCGAAAAGGGAGCTAGAAAAAGCGAGAGGAACACGGAAAGGAAACAAAAAGAGTAACGAATGGCAAAGACACCGAAAGGGCCAGGCTACAGCGGTGCCACAGAACCAGTATTAGCTGGAGCCCCGGTGTCCTGCAGGAAATCAAGCCAAAATGATAAGGCCCTCTCATGCCTTGTAATCGCCTGCTCTTCGCAAGAGAAGCCGGGATATTTCAGACACGAAGCTTCTATTGAGCGTCATCTTTAGTTGCGCGCTTGGATATCTCCTACCGGGACACCAGCCCTCCCACTTGACACAGCCCCGTGCTTGCTCCCGTCCCGCAAAGCAGGCCGATCTGGCGCGACGCAAGTGGTGGCTGTGCAGCGGTCTCTTTTCGTATTCTCAAGTTCCGATCGATGGTGTACTTTTTTTTTTTTTTTTTTTGACGTGCTATTTGCTAGGGTGTTTTTGAACTTAGTTTCTCCTCTGTTCCTTGCGTTGGGCGCGGGCTGTGGTTTGGGGTTTGGCATGAAGTTTGAAGGGTCGGTGAAACGTATAAGGTCGAATAAAAACATGCTATGTGGGACGCGTCTGGCTGCTAAAAACACTACCATGATTCGACCCTGCTAAGGTTCGACACATTAGCCTGACCGGAAACCTTTTTTCCGGTATTCGACCAATCGAATGATAACTCAGCTGCTATTATTCGACGCGGCCCTTCCGGTGAATCCCTTTCCAGTAAAACAGGATCAGGCTGGGCACGGAGTTCTTCCTTCCCTTCCCTTCCTTTACTTTTTTCACCACGGATCACGAACGAATACCGCCGGGCCGCAATGCCCAACATTAGGGATAGCCAGAATTCGCGATAGAATAAGGTTTTTGTGAGGCAGGGGTTTGGAACGAAGCTCGCTGGAAACGCTTTTGGAGCGGAAGCCAAAATCGGGTCAGACTAGGTCAGATCGGTGTAAACCGTACACCGCGAGAGTAGGAGAAGGTAGAAAGGGAAACTAGAATTTTCGTTGACCGCACTACCCTGAGCTCAAATCCTGGATGTGGTTTCAGGTGGCAAATTTGCAAATGATCATGATCAGAAGGTCCTACTTGGGCGGTTCAGTTTCCTCACACATTGCATGTGGCTAGAAGTTTTATCCCGCGTACCGCGAGGGAGAATCAAGGTGCCCACTCCTGTTGAAGCACGAGTGAAAATTGGCGCCACTGACCCGCAGGTCAGAAAAAACCTTCGAATTCCCTCCCACCCGTCCCGTGAAAGGAGAGTTCGCACAGTTTCGTATTAGAAACCCCTTTGGTTGGATTTCCTTCCGCGTGATTGGCACACGGAAGAGGGTACCCCGCAGAAGAGTTTCCTCCTGCAAGTCCCGTAGCGGGAAGAATTCAATTGACCGGCCCCCTCGCAACCTCGCAAGGACAGGAGCAAGGTGATCCTGTGTTTCTCCACGGGACCCCGACGCTCGCTACGTCGTAATAAAAACCCAAACGAAGAATAGTCTCTTCTTCCTCCTCTCGAACGTCTACCTCCAACGTCTCATTTTGTACTAGGCTGGCACAAAAGCCAAAGGGATGGGAAATAAGACCCCTTGAGAATGGGAGACGGTTCTGCCCAAACGTTAAGCTAAGATTCCAATTACCAAAACCCGGAAGGGAGAAGGTGTGTGTTTGGGTGTTCACCTATACTAGCCCACCTATATTAGAGTGAAAGTTCGCATGTCGGGAGAATAAGACCAAGCGAAAAAAGACTGCGTGTTTTTTTCTCACCGAGAAATGGGTGGTAAAACAGGCAGCATACCACCGTCCTTGCCTCCGGCTTCCCTCTCCTGGTAGCGCTGAGCTTTGCTTTTCTTCTCCTCGACTCCGAGGGTGGCTTCTCCGAACGACACCGGCTGTTGGTTTGAGCAAGGTTTAGGCTTCCGCCGAATTTCTATTAATTCGGTTCTCAACCACGTGTTAAGGGTACAGACCCACCTGGTCCAGACGAAAATATCGGGGAGTTTCGGGGAGTTTCGGGGAAATTCGGGGAGGTTCGGGGTATTTCCTTTGTGGCGACCACTTTCCCTGCAGCCGGCCTTGCCGAAGGCGGGGAGGGGGCTGCGCTATATATGGCCCTACCTTGCGCAGAGCGGTCCTGTGTTTGGTTAAGACGAAGATAGAGGCTGAGAAGGAAGGACAGACTAGGAGGTACAGGTTGACACGGTTTGACACAGGTAGCAACAGGATCCGCTGCGGCAAGAAGAGCAGGAACCGTTCCACCAGAGGTCGTGTGGGTACAGAGACGATGCTCGTGCTCGCAGCTGGGGACGAACAGGCACACCTTCAATGATGAGGTCTGGGGGATGGACGTATTTTCCACGTATGGGGAGGAAAGAATCGGACGTGCGCCCCCGGGGACGCCCGAAGCGACACCGAAGTCGAGACGCAAGCTGCAACCATCGGCCAAAAGCGCCACAAGGGAAGCGGCGAATGCCGGCGCCAACACCGCCATCGAGAACGCCGCAGAAGGCGACGACACTAGGACGGCCGCTGCAACGAAGCGGCGGCGTAAGGACTCGCCATCATCGAAGACAGAGACGTGCACTCCGCGGCGGGCAGAGGTGCAAGATAAGGTACCAGTGACGAAGAGAGGTAGCACGAAGAGGTCACAAAAGAGAGCAGATGCAGATTATCGCCGCAGGCTCTTTGCATGCTAACCCTAACCACCAGGACCAGTGGCAGTTACGGTCGAAGACGGCAATCCGGGCGAGGAGTAAGGTTGATAACCAAAATGAGAGGCACGATGGCCGTCCTGAAAGCAGGGTTGCAGGATGATGCTTGGCCGAGGATAAGGTTGCTATGGCGACTGGGACAGAGAGATAACGCAAGATAGAGAGTCCTCCTTATGGGGTGAGGGCCCGTCGACTGACCTTTCCCGAGACGGGTTGGAATGCGGGTACCATCTTTCCGGAGATTTCCGGTTCCTCCCGTACGCTACAACTCCCCACATAAATGAACGTGGACTCCGAAGTGGACACTCCTTTCAACCGGGTGCACGAATTCAGAATTCCGGGATGGCAAACTCGTGTACCGAAGGTTGCAACCGCAAACAGAAGAGCCAGATGATGGTTGAACCTGCGCTCATGCACAAGACGCGGCATGTTCCAGATTCCTCCCTGTGTCCAAGGACTCAAGGGCAGGTCCTGTAGGTTTTTCAGCAACTGCTGGTTCGCCTTGAGGCCCTCCGAATCTGCAGGCTGCAGGGTATGCCCCAACAACTGCCTAGGAGTCCAAGCTACAGTTGGTAGATGCATCCGAGTTCTCTCGCACGGTGTTTAGAAACGCCCTGCGAGCTGTCGAGGTGGTCAAGGAAGAGGATCGGAGGAGGAGGAACACAGACGGCTCAAGAGAGCCGCGTCCGAAGCACACTAGCACACCTACCTGCACACCTCACCCACTTGCCCGTCCATCCACCCACCCGTCTACCCAACTACCCACCTGTTCATCCATCCACCGACCTGCCCACCCCCATCCACCCATCTGTCCACTCAACTATCAACCTGTACACCTGCCCACCCACCGGCAGCCCCACTTTTCCCCACAAAAATTAGGCTGAGTATCGGGAAGTTTCGGGGAAGTGTCGGGGAACGTACCAGGAGCCCGGACCAGGTGGGTACAGACTCAGTGTCGGGATTGATGTCAGCATTGTGCCTGTGTGCCGGTGCATTTCTTTCCCCTGGGGTTCCACCCTGGTTATTTTCCAGGAGCAGGGGTTCTTTCTGGGCAGCCTGCAAGCTTTTTCATACTAAGTTTTCCTTTCGGGAGGTGCAAGGACGCAGCCTCGATTAGCAGCGGTGTGTGGATGAAACAGGTCAATCGAGTGATAGCACATGACTTCAAGTCGGTGCAAGCCCGCAAGAGCTTCTGCACTATCAGCTTTTGACGGTAGTGTAGTGGACTACCGTGGCTGTAACGGGTAACGGGGAGTTAGGGTTCGATTCCGGGGAGAGGGGGCCTGAGAAACGGCTACCACATCTAAGGATGGCAGCGATGTCGTTCCATAGGCATCTCCCCTATGCCGGAGGTTGTCGCGTGATGCAAACCCGAAGGCAGAAAGGCCAGGCTTACTACTGGTGTGCTTGCCACGATCGTGGCAGAAGCGAGGGGCGAATGTACTACACATGCTTTTCGGGATTGCGATCGACGTGACGGGGGTTATTAACTTCGTACCAACGAATGCAGTTGGAAGGTATTTGCTCATCACCTTGTCCTATATGCACATCCTTTGGTGGACCATGACATATGGTTCGTCAGGCGGATGCCTGAAGCTCGTCCCCAGCCAAGACACGAAAGCGCAAGCAAATCTGTCTCTGGGAGAGGGCTCTGAACCGTGTCTAAGCGACACCAGCTACAGACTCACGACGTCCACATCGTGCCTGCGACTCGATAGCAGATGCTTTGAGCTATCTTTGTACCTATGTCTTCTTAACCATGGTTAAGGTGGGGAATAGTTGAGTTGCAGCTCTTGTCACAGATAGATGGAAAAAAGAAGGTGTTTTTATTCTTCGCTTTTTCTCACGAACGGGGGGGGTCGGTCCTGCTTTTGGTTTGTAGGTTCTCCCGACTCCCCAATTAGTTGTTACCACAAACTCAAGAGGTCTAGTCAACTATTCCTTGTAGTATTAGCATACTTTCAAAAGAATTCAATGTACAGGCAGAACACCAACGCACCAACGGCGCGCAAATCAGGGAGACACACCTGAGCGAGCGCCTTCTGCATGGCGGCCTTGCTCTCGAAGTCGATGAAGGCGAACCCTTCGTTGGCGCGAATGGTCTTGCCGGCGATTTTTCCGAACGCGCCGAAGACCGACTCGCAGTCGTCGTCGCTGAACGTCTTCGGGAGCTTCGTCACGTAGAGCGAGAACGGGGCAGCGGCACCCTTTTCGCCCTTTTCGCCCTTGAAGCCCTTTGAGCCCTTGCCGTTGGCGTTCTTGCCGCCCTTGCCTCCCTCGCCCTTGCCGTTCTGGCGGATGAGGCTGAGGGCCGAGAGGTCCTTGTCCGCGCGCTTCTTCTTCTCCGGGTCGGCGACCGTCTTCTTCGGCGCCATCGGCACGGCACCTCCCGAGACCACCTGGATTTTCCCGGCCTTCGCGCCCTGCTGGCGCTTGGCGGCGAGGATTTGCGCGTACGACATACCGGCGGTGTTGATCACGTCCTCCTCGTTGTCCTCCTCCGCGGCCGCGTCTTCGACGCCGTTCGCGTGCTCGGGCTCTTGGGCGGCCTCTTCGGCGATCTCCTGCTCGGCGGCTGCGTCGTCGCCGTCCTCCAAGTCGGCCGCCTGCGCAGGCGCCTCTGGCTCTTCGAGTTGGTGGGGCGTCATGTCGGCTTCCGGCTGGGTGTGCACTAGGGTGGGTTCCTGGACCACCTCTTGCTCGGGTTCGACGACGTTCATCACGTTTTCGACCATCGATTCGATCTCCGCCTCCTGGACAGGCTCGTCGATGGGCTCCTGGGGTGCAGGGGGCTGCGGCTCGTGGTATTCCTCGGTCGGCTTCACGGCCTCGGCGGGCTCGTCGTCCCACAGGCGCATGCTGTCGTTGTGGATGTAGTAGCAAGACTGGTCTGCTCTGCTGTTCGGCGCGAGGACGAACGACTGGTAGAACGAGCTGGACCGGTACTCCGTGCAGAACGTGCCTTCGACGAGGATCAGGATCGAGTCCGCTGCAGTCGGCGAGCACTCGACGTATGTGAGCTGGTACTTCGCCTGGGGTTGGGAGGTGAGGAACGACTTGATGTCACCGCCTCCGCAGAGGCTGACGTCTTCGCTGGTCTGGTCTTTGTACGTCCTGCAGAACACGGAGTCCTTCGAGTACATGTGCGCCAGCTCACTGGGCGGCGACGACATGCCGTAGTACGCCCTGATGAAGGCGACGCCGACCTCCTTCGCGAACTCGGGTGTTGTAGGCATCTTCTTTCGCTCCTGGGATTCTAATGGGCGGTCTCTTTCTTCTCTTCCCTTCCTTCTTTTATCCTTTCAACCTGGGGGAGGAATCACAGTTTTGACACATGGAGGACGCCCCTGGAATGCTCGCACAAGTTGTCGACCATGGCGCGGAGAAGGGCGAAGTGTTTGCACAGGCTTCGGCAGGCTGCGAGTCGGTTCGTGTCCACCCGCGCAGACCCGCTGAGCTGCCTCGCGTGCATCAACGCCGCTGAGACCAGCTGCTTGATGGAATCTTCCTTCATGACTGAGAGCAACCTCGCCTGCATCTCAGCGGTACCAGAATGCACACTCGTGCTTCAACAGCAGTGGGCACCTTGATTCTCCCTCGCGGTTCGCGGGATAAATTTTGCACCGTGCGCAGGGTGCATACAAGGACCTCGCAGTACACGATCGTTGTGAGTGGGACACCGATCTGTTCTAGAGTCATTTACGATCCTGTTGACCATGTCCACAGGCCCCGGATGATGCAGTCGTCTCTTTTTGAAGGAATGGTTGACCCTTGAAACGCGTCACGCGGGGACAGGGTTAACTATCCTGGAAAGCTGCACGTTCTTCGTGTAGTAGGGTGGTGAGCGCAGATGCCGCCGGTCTCTTTGTTCCCAGGGTTTGGAACGAAAAGATGACCCTCCTCTGGCGTGTGCGACCCGCTACAAACTTATTCATTAGCTAGTGGGAACGCGTGTGTCATGCGTCCCTTGCTCCCGAGGAATGGCAAGATCGGCGATGAAAGCGTCAGAACACCACTTCAGCTTGTGGACGTGCAGGGAAAAAACAGGGGTGGTCTCATTCTTCCGCCCCAAAATGCAAGCACCACCCGGTTCATTCCCAAACCCCGGAAACACGGCCTCACCAAAACCTTGGCAGAAGACTGCCTCTCGTGCATGTTTGATGGTCGAGGGATATCTCAGTTTAGTGTTCAGGCTAAACAACACGGAGCCCTTCGGGTGCGAGTGCTCCGACTCACTGGGACGGCGACGGCCGTTCTAGCGTTATTTGTGGATTAGAAGGTCGGTATTTTAAAGTCTCCGGTTGACCGTAGAGGCTTGGGTATGGCGGGGGGTTAGAAAAGTAAAAGAGTGCGACTCGTTTCGGGTGTTGTGTCACTCCGTTGTGAAACCTTGTGAAGTCCCCTAACGCGTTTAGAGGGTGCTTGGGTTTGGGTAGGGTGTGGTCGTTCTGCTGCGGCGTGAAAAGCCAGGAAGTTTCGACGCTAATCTTCGACTCTTGATTATGTTCACCGGGTCGCGTGCTCGTCAGGAAGATCCCGGTGCCTGGCTTTTCTTCTGGGTGGTTTCGTGTTGCTCGGTGGCTGTGTGTTACGAGGTACGGAGTAGGGGAGGAAAAAAGGAAAAAACTGGGGGAGAAAAAAATAAGGAAAAAGGGGGGGAGGGGAGTTGGGGTTTTGAGGGTTGTCCTCGGGGTACGGGGGGGTGGTTGGAGGGGTTGGGCGACAGAGGTTATGCTTGCGCTGTTCGCATGGAGGCTCGTTGGCTCGAAGAAGTGGAAGTAGCGTAGCTATTGTTCGGTGTTACTCTTACAGACGTAAGATGAGAAAAAAAAAATTTAAAAAGTTCCTTGTTTGACTGTTTGTTGTCCTCCACAGTCGGGGTTCTCTAGCTGCACGAGGCAGCCGTGGATGGTGAAGTTAGGTTCCTCGCTTACTTTCCTTATTCTTTTTCGTAGCCTTGAGCGTGTGCGATACCGCTGGGTTTCTCTTACATTTTGAGATATGGTGGCGTAGACTTTTGAAGCGCGCTTTCCCTGCGGTCCGTCCGTCGTTGTTGCAGTATGGGCATTCGCGTTTTCCGAGGGCTTTCTGCGCCGCCTTCCGTACTGGGCTTGTTCTTTTTGGAGTTTCCATGGAAAATTCCTTCCGTCTCTGCGAGGGGGACGATCTTAGTTTAATGTTTAGGCAGAGCACTGCCTCTCATGCGAGGGGGAGAGCGGGTGGGCCAAATATTTCATCCGGCCAGATATTCGGAAAGGCCTGTGGTCGATGCACCAAGGCGTGTCCTCAAAATCTCCGAACCGACCATTTTCGGACCTAGATGGCAAGAAACGGCGAAAATCGAAAAGACCGTCGTTTTTGTGACACTTTTTCGCGGAATGCAACATCGCTTGTGGACAAACCACTGTCTCGTCGTTCTCTGCGCGCAGTCGGATTGAAGCGAAACAACGAAAGAAAGAGGCATCGAACGGTTTAGCCGCTCTCGGGTGTGGGCTGGCTCCCATCTGAAACTGGTTCCCGAAGCCATTCTTAAACAAAAAAAACAGAGGGGACTTTCCATTGGGGGGGCTTGGATTTGCAAAAAGCGTTGGAAATTGAGTCTGGATTTTTTCGTTTCGTTTTGGATTCTCCAAGAATCCCGCCGGGTGCATCCGACGAAGGCTGGAGGGGGAGAAACGAAAGAAAACCAGCAACAGTTCAGCGAACGAATGGGGGTATTTTTTTTTTTCGAGACTGGAGGTCCTATGAACATGCAATGTGAATAGCCTCTATTCGAGCCAACCCGGCTTTTCTTCATGAAAAAAGTGTATTGTTTTTGGAAAGAGCCGGGCAAGCTTTTTTTTTTCCTCGCAGAAGGTATGCGGGTGGCAGAGTGACCGGGCGCCGGCCTTCAGGCCGGTGAGTCCGGGTTCGAACCCCGCCCATGACATTTTTCCGGTCGAAGATTGTTTTCGAGGTTTGTTGCGTTTCGGGGTCAAATGTGCCCGAAAATTGCGTTTTTGGCGGAGTTTCTCAGTATCTCGCGGTATTTGGGTCACCCCGGGAAACGGAGTCGGGCGGCCGAGCTTGCCATCACAGGCCAAACTTGCTACGAGAACCGAACTTTGCTTCACCAGAACTCAGCTTCGTGCGAACTTTGCTTCGTCCGAACTCAGCTGCGCCCGTACCAGAATTTAGCATCGCCCGAACTTTGCTTCGCCAGAACTTAACTTCGCCCGAGCGTTGCTTCGCCCGAACTCAGCTGCGCCCGAACTTTGCTTCACCAGAACTTAGCTCCACCCGAACTTAGGATCACTCGAACTCATTATCGTTCGAACTGAGCTTCACCAGAACTTAGCTCCGCCCGAACTTTTGCTTCGCCGGGGGGCGGCGGGGGGGGCGCCCACCCGGGTACCAGCGCCAAACTTTTCCCGCACTCGGTGGGTCGGGGGGGGTCCGGGGGGGGTGTCCCCCCGGGTACGAGCACCGACCTTGGCTTCACCCGGACTTTACACCCTGGCCGAACTTCGCTTCGTGCCCGAACTGTTTTTTAGTACCAGCGCAGCCTGAGCGCTTAGCAACGCCCGAACTAAGCATCACTCGAACTTAGCTTCACCAGCATTGCCCGAACTTAGCTTCGCCCGAACTTTACTGTTCCCCGAACTTTAACTGCTGCCTCCAGTCTCGCCACGCGCCGGCCTTAGCCGAGCGCACGTACTTTTTTAGAGCGAACTTCTTTGTGGTTTCGAAAATCTCATGTGTCATGTGGGCGTACAGAATAGTACGTTGGTTGCTTCTTGTTGAACGCGTACCCAGTTTGCGATAACAGCACTGCCTCCTTTGTGATGTAACGGGCGGCCTCTCGGAGGTTTTCGTAAAGGTTTTCCCCCGGGCATTGCAGCCACTCAAACCCTTTTGTAAGTTAGCTGCTGTCTGCGCATGCACGCAAAAAAGGTGGTGGATGTTTTAGTGAAGCATCCGCAATAGTATCTACCCCGGACTCCCACTCCGGATTGCGGGAATGGTTTTGCGGTCGTTTGTGCGGTCGGCCTCACTCCCTCAATGCGGGAGTGGCACCCCCTCAATGAGGGAGTGGCACTCCCTCAATGCAGGAGTGGCACTCCCTCAATGCAGGATTGGCACTCCCTCAATGCAGGAGTGGCACTCCCGCAATGCGGAAATGGCCACTCCCGCATTGACTTAGTATATGGCTGCTGAAGTCCGGGGTGTACACTAGCACTTGACACTGCAATTGATTTCACGCAATGCAGCCGGTAAGCCAAGCTTGCAAAGAATGAAGCCCACTATTTTTTGAGTGGGCCGAGCGGCCACTCTCGTGCACACAGCACTGCCCGTAGGGCGAGATAACGTTGCTGCCTTGAAAAGGGCTTTGGGTTGAGCAAAGGGCCGGCGTCTTTCGTGGCTCCCTGAAGGAGCTGATGCACGCCGACGTGTCGATGAAAGAACGTTCGCAGCAGGGAGGGGTGATCTCGCCCAAAGACTCGTTTTCTCCGAGATGAGGCAGTCACTCGACGGGCTCCTGCTTTGTGCTTAGAGCGAAAGTACAAGGCGTTGACCCATAATGGAGTGCAGAGTCGCCGGAGTCTCTTGCGTATTGAGCTGGAAGATCCCTGCGCTGCGAAGCTGCCGCCGGCGCTCCTTCAGGTTTGGTAGAGAGAATTTTCGGTCGGGTGAGGAGTCGCAACTGCAGAGGTGTCAGAAATACTCGAGGGGCTGCCTTGTGCTACTTCGAAGAAAGGCTGGAGGGGAGAAACAATACAACCACAAAGTGGGTATTTTTTGTTGAACCCACGAAACGCAGATTCACCTGTGTTACGTGTGGGCTGCAGCACATTTACCTCCTTTGATCTTTCGCAACTGGCAGTCGTCTCAAGTATTGCCTACAAAGCAGGTGCGTAGACTAATGTCTTGCGGTCTGGTCTATGGAGTCCGACGGCTGCCGAACGAGGCGAACCCCGAAATCGGGTTGCTGGTGACGCTGCACGCGTTGGTGCCGAACGGGATGCTGATGTACCCGTCGACGCCCCAGTCTTTGCCCCACGAGTTCTTTACGATCCAGTACGGGTCAGCGGCCGTAGTGTCGAAGCCGACCAGCAGCACGGCTTGCGACGTGGCGCCGGACCGGCAGTACGGGAAGACCCCCTCGCTGTAGAGCTGCCACCCGGACGGATCCATGCTGGTGGCCAGAGGCCCGTTGTGCATGACCCACTGCAGCATCTCGTTCTCGTCGGACGAAAACGCCTCGAACCTCGAAATGACCGCGCCGGCCTGCTGCTCGAACTTGCACTGGCCCGGCCCCGTCGAGTTCGTGGGGTAGTTCTCGAGCGAGTTCATGACCCCATAGCGGTCGTCCATGACCCACTGGAAGGCGGCTTCCTGCGTGCCGTTTACTTGGCACCCCCTGTTCTTCGCGACGCAGTCGATCAGCTCCTGCGTGGACAGCTCGCGGAGGGCGTTGCCCGCGAGGAACCAGGCGCCTTCAACGTTCCCAGTGACGGAGTAGGCCCAGCTGGCGGGGCAGTCGCCCTCGTCCTTCACGCTGGTCACCGCTCCGACCGTGCGCCAGTCGACCACGGCTTTGACTGCCGGCTGCAGCCTCGCCCCGGCGGCGGGCCTCGCCGGCGTCGGCCGCCGGCGGAGGAACGCTGCTTCGGTCATGTTCGCGTACTTCGTGCAGCGGAACTGCGCGCCCGGGTGCCCGGCTTCCAGCTCCTGCGCGCGCTTCGCGTTCTCTTCGCGCACCGTCGTGACGCCCAGGGCGCACGGCGAGCAGAGGAGCAGCAGCAGCAGCGCCATCGGCGCGCGGAACGCGGTGGTCTTCATCGCTCCCCCCCCTGTCTTTGTTTTGTGGCGTGTGTGAGAGTGTGTGTGTGTGTGTGCCTGTGTGTATGTTAAATTACTTTTCAGGCTGTGGTGCGCCGAACTTACCATCCTGCTCAATCCTCGCATGCGGACCCTTGGCCCGAGCTTCATTGACCGCACTCGGCACCCCCCTGTTCTTCGCGACGCAGTCGCTCAGCTCCTGCGTGGACAGCTCGCGGAGGGCGACCACGGCTTTGACTGCCGGCTGCAGCCTCGCCCCGGCGGCGGGCCTCGCCGGCGTCGGCCGCCGGCGGAGGAATGCTGCTTCGGTCATGTTCGCGTACTTCGTGCAGCGGAACTGCGCGCCCGGGTGCCCGGCTTCCAGCTCCTGCGTGCGCTTCGCGTTCTCTTCGCGCACCGTCGCAACGCCCAGGGCGCACGGCGAGCAGAGGAGCAGCAGCAGCAGCGCCATCGGTGCGCGGAACGCGGTGGTCTTCATCGCTCCCCCCCCTGTCTTTGTTTTGTGGTGTGTGTGTGCGTCTGTGAGAGAGAGAGTGCGGGTGTGTCTCTGTGTGTATGTTACTTTTCAGGAGTGTGGTGCGCCGAACTTAGCATCACCCGAACTTTACCATCCGATCCTTCAGATCCAATCATGACGCTGAAGCTGACAACCCCCGAAGTTGATATACCGGGCGTGGCCGGTGCTGACACAAACATGCTCCAACCGAACTAGGGAAGGAATGCCCTGGTCCTACGAGGTTCCGGGAGGTTTCGTTCCGTCTGAAAAGCGTGGCGGAAACGCGGGAGAACAAAAAAAACAGTTCGCTTTCCACTTGGTTGGTTTATGATAATCCGGAGCCGACTTTGAAGGCACGGAGGGCATTTGACGGTCAAGCTGGGCTAGGATACGGAAAGGGGAGAAACGACGAAAGGACAGAAAAGATGGTTCGCTGCAAGTGATCATCTTGGGTCGTCGAGCATCGAGAAGGCGTTTGAAACCTACTGCGTGCGACTTTTTTTTACAGCATGCAAAAGAGCGAGCCAAGCAAGCAGGCCTGGGATGCAATTGAATGCCGAAGGCTGCACTGCACTGACGCGATAACAAGTTTGAGAGCCTTCTGTCGAACTCGAACTTTCGCCGTGATGAGGATCAGATGATGGCAGTTGTTCACCTTGAATGAGGAATGCCTAGGAGGCGCGGGGGGGCATGTGGCGATCTCAAGGACTTTGGACACCACCTCTTAACTGGCATACGAGGATGGATACCCAGCAGAGAGCCCGCGAGACCTTCTCAGAGTGCTATCTGGAGGTACGACCGATGGGAGTACGTGTACTCGAGGTGTGTACGCTCTGCAGCAACCTCGTGACCCGGACAGGCTTGCAGACGCACGAACTCTGTGCGCTTGCCGATGAGAATGCACTGGGTTTCCGTTTTGATCCGTTGGAGGCGTACGCGCACCGAAGACCGAGTCCGGCAACTCTGCATCGATACATCATGTTCTGCAGGTGAGAAGAAGGCCATTCCGATGCTCTTCCTACTGCTGAGGAGGCCGAGGGAACACGGTCCGGACGAGGCAGAACTCTCGGAGTGCCAGGGTCAAACTCGTGCTGGTCCGGCCGTCCTTCGAAGGTCTAGCTTGCTCACGTTGCACGAGATCAACAGCACTGCGAGCGTATCGTTTTTAAAGACCTTTCTGCTCAGAGTGAAAATTCGCTTGAGAATCCGGGGATAGATCGAGTACTTGAGGTGTTTGCGGGGCAGGAATACTTGCGATTCTGATGCACTGGTTGAACGCTTAAGCAGCTGTCGAACACCCCGTGACACTGCACAAGCTAGTAAATATTACCGGTTTTGCTTTTCTCTTCGGTTGCTTCTCCATAGGAAGTGAAGAGGGGTTTCGCTGCGAACAACCGAGGAAGAGATGCGCAGTTTTGCTGAGAGGCATTAGGTGCCCTCTCAGAAGAAAGCTCGCAATGGCTCGAGTGTTTCGTCGCTTCGAAGCTCTGATAATGTCGACGCTTCAATGCGAAGCCATTGCATCATTCGGAGCACCTACCATCACTGCGAAGACGTTGTATTCGTCTTCTGCCGCTGCCCGAAGCAGTGGTTAGGTCGAGATTTTTCTGCCAAGGTTCCTACATGAACTTTTTGCTAGGCAGCGGTCGACCACGGGCCAGGCAGTGCCTCTTTCTTCCGATTCGCCTTCGTACCTCTGTGTCAGTGCCGACGCTTCCTAGATCATGCAAGGCACCTATCGTCACCACCTTGGGCCTTCCACTGCGCATTGCGAAGACGCTGTGTTCGACTGTCGCTGCCTAACCACGGGCTGAAGCAACGTGTTTAGTTCTTCCGGCCAGAATACCGCATGAACTTTTTGTGCTTTTCGAACTCCTTCTTCCGCTTCGCCTTCGCGGCCTCCTGCTGCTCGCTCTTCTCGTCCTGCATCGCGCGCCAGCCCTCTTTCGGATCCTCGCCCTTTGCGGACAGGTCGCGCATGACCCTGTTCCGCTCGCGTCCCTTGTCTGTTATACGCTTCAGCTTTTGCAACGCGTGGACGGACTCCACTGCGAATTCCACATCAAGCCGTCGGCCTTCGAAAATGCTTGGGTTGTTGCTGCGGTGTGGTTCAGAGTGTGCACGGTGCAAAAAGAAAGAGCATGCCTGCTTGTCCCTTTCGGAACACTCTTTTTTAGAATGAATGTTTGCTTGGTGACCCGGGAGAGCCTCCGGATGGCCATCGTCGAAAGGGTTTGTGCATGGCATCGTATATTTAGCGTTTTTAGCGTTTATTGTGGTTTAGAGGTTCGGTGTTTTAGGGTCTCCGGTTGACCATTGAGGCTGTGAGGCGGGTAGTATGAGGGTAGTAGGTATGCTTATACACTTAAACTACAGCTATGTTTGTAAGTGTTGCGACCAACACC
This sequence comes from Diplonema papillatum, assembly GCA_030068145.1. Lineage (NCBI taxonomy): Eukaryota > Euglenozoa > Diplonemea > Diplonemida > Diplonemidae > Diplonema > Diplonema papillatum. Next base: position 117,971 of record JAPJBO010000540.1, read on the forward strand.
AAGAAGAAATTCGCTTTGAATTTAGTCTTGGGCCCCCCACGCGCATGCATGTTGAGCATTGAGTTCTTTAAGGTGCAAGTGCCATCAAGGCAGGCGAGCACTGTTCACGGGCTAGCGTTACTTTATGACGTCGTCCGTCGGGAGAGTCAACGATGATGAGGATGTGGTCAAACTAGCCATTTCCAAGTCAAGTTCAATTCCCGCTCGCTTTCGCGGTGCGGACTTTCCGGGCCGGTTTGGCTGTTTCCGGGTCGACGATGGGGAAGAAGTTAGGCATTCCATTTCGTGATCGAGCGTAGAGTTGTTCACGGCCTGCCGCGATCGCTTCGATCTTCGTGGCTTCCCTGTCGGGGATGCGAGCTTCGAGGACTCCTGCAGGGGTCGCTTCCGCCTCCTTCTGGGAGGCGCGTCTTTGGGCTCGCCGGTTGGCGTGCGCGGAAGGGTTGTTTGTATGGGGATGATGTTCCCCGTTGATGACGTCTTGGGCGACGGTGATGATGACGGTGATGAAGGCGGGGAGGTTGGTGAGCTGGTGAGGCACCGCGCCGTTCGCGTGCGTTGCCGCGTCGCTGCCTTCTTGGCCGGGCGCTTCGGCCCCCGGTGGGTGGTCGGTCGCGGGGTCTCCTGCAGGATACGCTTCCGCCCCTTCCTGGGCGACTCGGACAGTTGCTCAGCCGCAGGCGAGCGCGGCGTGGCCGCGGGCGCCGGCGTGTTCGTGTTGGGTGGTGCGGCGGGCTTCGTAGCCTTCGGTTCGTCGGCACTGTGGTGCCCTTTGCCGCAGCACGCGGCGGGTCGTCGCTCTGCGAGCGTCGGCAGCTGGCGGCACCCTTCGCACGGGCCGCGGTTGTGTTCGCGGCACCCGTCGTGCCCTGCGGCACAGCACGTCTTCGGCGTGTTGCAGACCGCGCACCTGGACATTCGGTGTCGGTCGCAGATCGCGATGGGTAGCCCGTCGTCGGCGGCGTGGTGGTGCCGACAGCACGCCTGCACGGTGGGCCCCTGTTTGTCTCCGAGGCGGCGGCAGACCTCACACTTCCCCTTGTAGTGCGCGACGCAAGTGCAAGTGCCAACAAGGCAGGCGAGCATTGAGCTCTTTAAAGTGCGCTTTTGAGTACATGAACATGTTGAGCAGTGTGAACTTAAAATGCAGGGGTTGAGCAGCATGTTGAGCAGAGGTTGCCATTATTTAGGGGGTAAATACAATAACACAAACTGATTTGTTCTTCGCTTACACAACCGTGTGTTCACTCAGGGACTTTCTTCCCTGTTGTGCTTGTGTGTCTTGTCGTGTAGGGTAGACCGCATGACCTCACGTCCGTTCAACACGTGGTTTGGTAGTTGCAACACAAAACAGAACAGAGGCGGGCATACTTTAGCGCTCTCAAGACGTGCAGCGCGATGGCATGTTCGCGGAACTCAACGAAGCCGAAGCCCCTGCTGACGTGCGAGTTCGGGTCCATCGCGATGCGCAGCTGCTTGATGAACGGGTTCTTCCTGCTGGTCTCCGTCGGGGCCGCCTCTGGGTGCTTCTGCGTGTACGCTCGGATGGTTTTGTGGACGAGCTGCTTTAGCGCTTTTTCGTCCGTCTCCGGCGGGATGTCGCGCAGGCACAGCCGCGTCGGCGAGACGAAGAAGTTGGGGTCCTTCAACTTCTTCTTCCGCAGCTGGTACCTCTGGTGGAGGAGCTGCAGCCGCCGTTCGGTCAGCCCGACGGCAGCCGGGGTGTTGGACAGCACGTTGCCTTCTTCCAGGAGCTTGAGGTTCCGGGGGTCCGCGGTTTCCTCCTTTTCGTGCTGCTTCTCCGCCTGCCGGGTGAGCGACGAAGCTTCCTTCTTGCTGACAGCCGGCTTCACCGAGAGCAGCCGCCCGTTGAACATGATGCCCTCGAAGGCTGTGCCGCTGTCTGTCTTCCCTCGGAAAATGTCTCGCTTCTGCTGCTTGCGCGTGTGCGCCTGCGCGGACTTGCCGCGCTGGCCTGTGTTTTAGAGTTAAAGTTCCCTTGAAATTCCGGGGGTTTAGGGTCTCCGTGTGAGCGTTCAAGAATGGGTTCTCTCAGAGCAAGAAAGGGCTATATGGTTACAGGTTGTATATTTGGTGCACGCTTTCGTTATGGGTTATGGCTAGCGAGTGTCCGGGACTGTTTGTGACCGACACCAAGTTGCAAATTTGTTGCATTAGTGTGTGTGGGCCTTTGAAGCGTGGATGATGCCTCTCGCGCTGCTCCCCTTGAGGTTCCTGGCTCATGCCAAAGCGCCGCCGCCCGGGTTAAGGGGTTGCGGCATCAGGCGTGGGCCAGGGCCAGGGAGACTGTTCGGAGGGGTCACCACCCACCGTTCGCGGGCTTCGTTACTTCACTGCCCCCGGCTCTCCCCGGCCTTCGTCATCCCGGGGGAGGGTTTCACGGCCATCCCCCCCCGCGTGGGGAATGGACTGGTGCTGTGCCGCGGGTCCTTCCGTGCGTCCTCGCGACGTCGCCGCTGTCGATGTCGCTGCTGCCGCTGTCGGGCGGTTGGTTGACGATCCCGGTCTGCACCCCGCCCGTTGCGCGTCGGCTTTCTTCTTCTCGGCGTTCGCTAGGACGTCCCAAAGGTGGCGGCTGCCGCCGCCGCGTGCGCGGCGGTGCGTCGCCCGGTGTTTACCCTGAGCAAACCCGACACCAAGTGTAAATGTGTTGCAATAGTATTCGACTACCCTCAGCAACGCACTATGCACACTCCGTGTCTACGTCGCAGCAGATGGAACGCGTTTGTTGCGCCGCCGCGGGGGCGGCCTACGAGTGGGTGTCGTTGTGGCCTCCCGGCCGGTGCCATCGTTGGATGACTCCTCGCTCGTTTCTTCGCGTTTGCGTCGGTTGGCGCGCCGGGTGGACGCAGCCCGGGGGCTGCATTGCATTGGTAAGATCACAAAATATTAGCATACCGTCTTCGGAAAAATATTGGATAGGAACATATTTGGATAGGAATAATATTTGGATAGGAAATATTTTGGATAAAACGGCCTTCCGCGGAACATTTGGATATTTTTCCGGAGATTTTGTTTTTGAATTTATGTCTTCTCTGATTGCCCGCACAGCAGTACCTGCTTTACCCGGACGGGATTTTCTGCTCGGCTCTCCTGATGTACACCCCGGACTCCCACTCCGGATTGCGGGAGTCGGTTTGCGGTCATTTGTGCGGTCGGCCTCACTCCCTCAACGCGGGAGTGGCCTCCCGCACGTTTTCACTCCCGCATTGACTTAGTATATGGCTGCTGAAGTCCGGGGTGTAAGAAATGATCAAATAAGAAGAAAACGAACCAGGGATATCAATCAGATATACCGCACGAGGAACACCGCAGAACGCTCCGCAGAAAAGTGCGGGAGTACAGCTCGTGGGAGGAAAGAGACCTTGAAATAGGTGGAATAGGTGAGCTTGTTGCCGTCTAGGACTACAGGAGGGATGCAGAAGTGGAACAGCATGCCAGGCAAAAAGGTTTCGCATGCAACGGCCACTCGCGCTCGTACGCTGTACGGGAAAAACAACTCCATTGCACACGCTCTAGGCGGAAGTCGGAGTGAACCGATCGACGTTGACGAACAAAAGGCCAAGAGAGGCCGTCCATTGTCATTACGAAAAAAGGAGACCGTGATCCCTTTAGAACTGATCGAGCGAAAACGAACGAACGGGGCCGCTGTCACTTACTCGCTCGTGAGCGTGCTTGCGCCCGAACTACTGGGTTGCCAGTCATCTAATCAGAACTTGGCACAGAATGGGCTCGGAAGCACAACTACGTACAGACGACTAAGACAAGCAGAGTACTGGATGAAACCCAGACGAAACAAAAGAAAGAAGAGATGCGGCCAGCTGTTCATGCTTTAAAGGAGTAACGATATCCCACAAAGCTGCGTCTTGAACTGCGACCATGCTGCGGCGCTTTTCACGCCCAGCCCGACTGCGACACTCGCCCCGAAAGGTACTCGTGATGTGCGCATTGACTATGGGCGACAAGCGAAGTGTTACTGTTGTGACGGGTGGGGCTGCGGATGGGATACCCATCCCCTACCAAGTGATCTTGGCGGGGAAAACGAGCCGGATCATTCCCCAGGTCGCAGACACGAAGGGGTTCCACTTGACCTAGACCCGGCCAACACCGCGACAACAAAGCAATACATCGACTGGTGGGCGAAAGATGGTGAGGGCGCAAGAAACGGTTCCATCAGTAAGCGCCTTTTCCTTCTGCGAATCGAATCATCAGCGTCCCGTTGCTTCCGGACCGGCCGCGAACCGACCCAGACCCGCTGGGTCGGAGCGTCCAAAGCGCTCTCAGCCTAGGATTTCGTGGCATGAGGCGCGGGGGGGAAACCAGAGTTAGAGGGCGCGGGAATACGTTCTAAACTTAACAACCGGAAAATGGCCTTGAACTTTGATCGGACCGGAAAAATATTTGGATAGGAAAAATGTTTGGATAGGAAATATTTTGGATAAAATGACCATCCCAGAAAAATTTGGATATTTTTCCTATCCAATATTTTTCCGAAGACGGTATCGATATTCCGACGAACACGTGTATACGGCTACTTCCCCAAGCTTGCTCTAGCGCAAGTTTGGCCTGTGATGGCAAGTTCGGCGCCAGTACCCGGGGGGGAAACCCCCCCGGACGCCCCCCCGACTCCGTTTCCGGGGTCCAAAGCGGGGCCCAAATACGGGCTAATTCCCATTCTAGAACTGTTTTTAACTTTTTGCCCATTATAGAACAGTCGCTAACTTTGTGCCCATTATAGAGCTGTTTTTAACTTTTTGCCCATTCTCGATAACTGTGTGCCCATGATAGAACATTCCGCTAACTTTGTGCCCATTATAGAACATTCCGCTAACTTTTTACCCATTATAGAACATTGCTAAATCGTCACTTCTGGGACTCGATACCCCAACCTCCAGGCTGCCAAAATCTTGGGTCTAAACTGCGAACGTTCTATAATGGGCACAAAGTTATCGAGAATGGGCAAAACGTTAAAAATAGTTCTATAACGGGCACAAAGTTAAGAAAAGTTCTATAATGGGCAAAAAGTTAAAATAGTTCTAAAATGGGCACAAAGTTAAGAAAATGTGCTATAATGGGAATTAGCCCGCCCAAATACCGCGAGATACTGAGAAACTCCGCAAAAAACGCTAATATCGGGCATACTAGACCCCGAAACGCAACTAACCTCGAAAACAATCTTCGACCGGAAAAGTGTGATGGGGGGGTTCGAACCCGGGCCTACCGGCCTAAAGGCCGACGCCCGCTCACTCTGCCACCCCTATGCATTTTGCCAGGAAAAAAAAGTTAGCTCCGCACTATTATCTAGTCCAAAAACAATACACTTTTTTAGTGTAGACAAAAGCCGGGTTGGCTCGAATAGAGGCTATTCACGTTGCATGTTCATAGGACCTCCAGTCTCGAAAAATACTACCAATCCCCCACCTCGGCGCCCTTTCTTTCACCTTCGCTACCTAAAGAGAATCATAGTTACTCCGTCGTCTACCCGCGCTTGCTTCGAGGCAGAACTGAGACTGCACACAGGGGTCGGGCACTCCACGAGTGCCTTCGCTCTTTTTGGCAATCTGGGGCTGAAATATTGCGATTTCGAAGCATATATTTCCGTTGCCGCTTGGAAGTCGAAACGTTGGCATGATGTGGCACCAGTCTGCCATCGCTTTTGACCGTCCCTACTTCGGCGACAACGTTTCAGCGCAACCTCAGCAATCTTTTCTTCTCTCGCGTGGTTTAGATTTCCTTCCTAGTTTGGGTGCATGAGCGACAAAGTCAGCTTTCTTTGGCCACTACCCGCACTGTACGCTGAATACTTCACGGACAACCATGTGTTGAGTAAGGGACTGCATCCGTACTACCGTCCCTCGGGACTACTGACAGACCTTCAACTACCCTGAGCAGCGCACTGTGCATGCTTGCGCACGTGAACGTACACGTGGACGTAGAGGACGGGCAGTCTCTTGAATAGCCTCCTTTAGTCAGTATGTGACGAACAGTCTTGTTTACGCCCTTCCTGGACGCATCGTCGAAGTTCAAGCGAAGGGTGGAGTACGATGTTTTGGATAACGACAGGGGTATTAACCTTGTATAAGTAGTCGAATATATTGATCTCCTGAGATCTTCGATCGTATATGACAAAAATACTCGAGGGACTGCCTTGTGCTTACTTCGGAAGGAGCCTAGAGGGGGAGAAAACAATACAACTACAAAGTGGGTCTTTTTTGTTGAACGCTTACGCCCGCCACTAAACCCAGATTTACCTGTGTTTCGTGTGGGCTACAGCACATTAACCTCCTTTGATCTATCGCAACTGACAGTCTTCTCAAGCATTTCCTACAAAGCAGGTGCTTATACAAAATAAAAACAGTCGAACGTTAGATGGTTGCTGACACGAGGGTTGTCGTTTAGATTGAAAAGGGCGCAAACCTCCTTCCAGATCCGCGAGCTCCTGCTGGGTTTTGCCTTCTGCCAACGCCTTCTGTGCGCCGCCAGGTGCTCTGAAGTGGACGAATGCGGAGCCTGTCGGGCGGCCTGTTGGTTCGCGAGTTTTTTAGAGTTAAAGTTCGCGGAAGTTTTTGGAAGCGTTTATTGTGATTTAGAGGTTCGGTGTTTTAGGGTCGCCAGTTGACCCGCAAGGCTGGGAGTCAGGTAGTGAAAGGGATTGCAGACATAATTACACGCTTTAACTACGGCTGGCCAGGTTTGTAACTTTTGAGTTGAAGCTCGCTTGAGATTCCGAGGGTTTGGGGTCTCCGGGGTGACCTTTGTCACATGGGTTCTCTGGGTTGTCCCTTTGGTGTACATGGTGAGAGTAATGGCTAGCTACCCGTCCGGGACTGTTTGTCATCGATGCCACGTACATTCCTGCGAGGGATGTAGTCTTGGGCCCCGCACGTTCTACATGCTTCTAGCGGTGATTGGACCTGAGATTCGACAGCATTTGAAACTTTCAAACTCAGGCAGACTCCAGCAGTCTAACCTCCAAGTAGTGGCCAGAGTGACGCTGAAGGCGTGCTAAAGTCAGGCTGGAAGCCAGACTAGAACCACGGTCTGACTGCCAAGCGTGATACTTGGAAGACTTTCTGCACGCGTTGCTTGGAGGGGCCGAGGTGGAACGTGTACTCGTCATCCCGGGTTTTCCCCAAAAGTGGGTCCTTTATGGGTCCATTGTGGTCCCCGACTGTTTGGTGGGCATTTTCCGGCCTGCAACCTGCACCGATCTGGAGCAGGTTTTCGGGGACCCTGCGTGGTTGGGTGCTAGCAGGCTTGTTTTGTGGCTGTTTTCTTTTTTTTTTTTTTTCCGGTTCCTGCAGGGCCAGGGTATTAGCGTGACCCTCAAAATCGTGTACAACCTGAAAATAATGTGAGGGACAGCCATTTTCTGGTGGGAATGCTATATTGGGCACTTTTTGTCTCGAAGAGATGTAAAAACAGGGGTTCGGCTAGAAGCTCTTCAGAAAAAGCGCAGTTTTGCGCGGAAGAAAAGCCTCTGTTCGCTGTTGCACCGTGGTGCAGTGGGTTGGACCCCCGACCGACTGCACCAGGGTGCTTCACCGAGGACCCCCGTGTTTCAGATCGGGTCCTCCCCGTCTTGTATATAAGAACGGGTTTGGTTTATTATTGTTGATTCAGGCCCCGCGCAGCGGTAATTTTTTTTTTTGGATACACTTTTGAGAGGGGGGTAGTTTCTTGGCCCCGCGCAGCGGCAATTTTTTTTTGGGTATGTGTCTTGGTGACGTATTTATGACGCCCTCCTGATGATGAGACTTTAGCTAGGCCCCACCAGCAGTTGGACCCAGTTTGACCCGTACACCACGGGACTGGCCCCCAGGGTTCCCGAAAAAAACGCATATTTCTTTTGGATTTTTCCGTTTTCCAAGGTGGACTAGAGGATGTGACACCAGTTTCCTCCCCCAGATTTTTTTTTGTCAACAACAGCAGCTCGTGCTGGACTCCTTTTTTTTTTTTTTCAAAATGTGAGGATTTGCCTCACAATTGAAACTGACGCTAACTCTATGTGGGGCATTAGCTTGGTCTCCAGCCTATTTTCCAAATTTGGACCGCTAACGGCTTTTTGCGTTTTCACTGTTTCAGCAGTTTCTGCTCCTAGGGGGCTCACCTGCCAGGCACGGGTCTCTGCCACCTCTCCGGCCTCAACCTTTAGTGTAAGCAACAGCCAGGTTTTGCCGACTGGAACCCTCGATACGGCATCTTGTCTCTGAGTACAGTCGAAGAATGGAGCTACACACTACGTACTGGTCGTAACATGTGCGGCCCCCTAATGTAGTGTAGTGGTCATCTCCACTCAGTGTTCTTCAAATACTAATCAATTTTTCGGCTCGCGTAGCGAGCCGGAAAAAGTACGTGCGCTCGGCTAAGGCCGGCGCGTGGCGAGACTGGAGGCAGCAGTTAAAGTTCGGGGAACAGCAAAGTTCGGGCGAAGCTAAGTTCGGGCAATGCTAAGTTCTGGTGAAGCAAAGTTCGGGTGAAGCTAAGTTCGGGCGAAACAAAGTTCGGGCGAAGCAAAGTTCGGGCGAAGCTAAGTTCGGGTGAGCAAAGTTCTGGTGAAGCAAAGTTCGGGCGAAGGTGAAGCTAAGTTCGGGCGAAACAAAGTCCGGGCGAAGCTAAGTTCTGGGTGAAGCAAAGTTCGGACGTTCTGGTGAAGCTAAGATCGGGCGAAACAAAGTTCGGCGAAGCTAAGTTCGGGTGAAGCAAAGTTCGGGCGAAGCTAAGTTCTGGTGAAGCAAAGTTCGGGCGAAGCTAAGTTCGGGTGAAGCAAAGTTCGGGCGAAACAAAGTTCGGGCGAAACAAAGTTCGGGCGAAACTAAAGTTCGGGGAGCAAAGTTAGGGTGAAGCAAAGTTCGGGTGAAGCAAAGTTCGGGTGAAGCAAAGTTCGGGCGAAGGTGAAGCTAAGTTCGGGCGAAACAAAGTCCGGGCGAAGCTAAGTTCTGGGTGAAGCAAAGTTCGGACGTTCTGGTGAAGCTAAGATCGGGCGAAACAAAGTTCGGCGAAGCTAAGTTCGGGTGAAGCAAAGTTCGGGTGAAGCAAAGTTCGGGCGAAGCAAAGTTCGGGCGAAGCAAAGTTCGGGCGAAGCAAAGTTCGGGCGAAACAAAGTTCGGGCGAAGCTAAGTTCGGGTGAGCAAAGAAGCAAAGTTCGGGCGAAGCAAAGCTCGGGTGAAGCTAAGTTCGGGCGAAACAAAGTCCGGGCGAAGCTAAGTTCGGGTGTAAAGTTTGGCCTCGTACCCGGGGCCCAGCACGGGGGGGGGCCGCCCTGGGGCAGCCTTTTCCCGCCGCCCCCCCCTCCGGTATTTCTCCGGGGGGCTGAGAAACTCCGCAAAAAACGCAAATTTCGGGCACATCAGGCCCCGAAACGACAGCAAACCTCGAAATAATCTTCGACCGGAAAAGTGTCATGGGCGGGGTTTGAACCCGGACACACCGGCCTGAAGGCCGACACCCGCTCACTCTGCCACCCATATACATTTTCCCAGGGGGAGAAAAAGCCAGCTCCGCGCTATTATCTAGTTCAAAAACAATACACTTTTAAAAGTGGGGTTGGCTCGAATAGAGGCTATTCACATTGCATGTTCATAGGACCTCCAGTCTCGAAAAACGGTATGGTACACCAAATTTCCAGGCCCGAAGAAATGCGTTTGTCCATCATGCGCAGACATCTCCTCCACCACCCTGTCGCAAGGGCAGTGCGAACAAAAGTTGCCTCACACCCGCCGACCCATTCGATACATTGTATGCGCCGAACTCTTCGAAAGACCTGCAGCCCAGGAAATAGGCTCAATACAGCGCGACGCGACGTATCTTCACGACAAGGCTGGACCCTGAGAGGCCCTCGAATTGCACTTGGCTACCTCTGCCGGGCCTGGGTGGTGGTGTGGCCATTTTTTTTGTTTCTTTTTTTCTCGGCGGCCTTTTCCAAATTTGGACTGACAGTCCAAATGTGGATATAGAAGCTAATCCCCTGGTTCCTGAAGGATTTTTCCAGCGTTATTTGTGTTTTCCGTAAGGAGTTGCACTGTGGAGGTAAATCTCCCTGTTTTCGCATTTTGCGGCCATTCTTCGAGCGGAAACGAGCATCCAACCCTTCTTCTGGATATGGAGAGGTCGAGCAAGCTTGGGGAAGTAGCCGTATACACGTGTTCGTCGGAATATCGATATGCTAAGATTTTGTGATCTTACATAAGAAAGTAACGGTCAGCTGAAGGTTCACTGCCTTGCCTGAATTTACATACATTCGTATGCACACATTTTGTTCTTCGCTCACACCAGGGTGTCAACACGTGGTACAGCACGTGGGATCCCTTCGGTTCTTTGTCTGGCAGCTTCGTCGAGCATTTGCTTCCGAGCTGGAGCTTATGTCGAGAGAATGGACTGATACCTGTAAGCTTGTCCTTGACGATGAGGACGAGCCGGACTCGTCCGAACACTTCGAACCGCTCCTTGAGCTCGGTTTCGGACACCTCGAAGGGCAGGTTCCCGACGAAGAGCTGCGTGCTCTTGTCTTCGGTTTTGAACAGCTCCCGCTTCCGCCGCGCGATCACGGCCGGGTCCAGGTTCTCCGGATCGACGGGCCGCGGTTCGGGTCCGTCGTCGTCATCCGCCCGCTTCCGCTTCTTCGGGTGGTCGGCGGCGGCGGCGTCGGGCTGCGCCGTCTTCGGCGCGTCCTGCCGCAACAGCCGCCCGACACGCGCCTGCCAGCTGGCCCCTCCCGTTTTTTGGCGTTTGCCGGGCATGGTCCGCTGGGGTGTGGTGTCTGAGTTCCTTTTTGTAAGCACACCCCTGCTTTGTGTAGAGTTAAAGACCGCTTGAGATTACGGGATTTTAGGATCTCCGGGCTGTGTTAAACGAGCTCTCTTAGAGCAAGTACGGGCGGCTATCGAGAGGCGGTACTCATCAGCATGCCGGTGGCCCCAAAACTGCAAAAAAGACGTCGTCTTTCGCCTTGAGCAGCTCAGCCATTTTTAAGATTATTTCTTTGTTTGTGCGTGCCGGTTGATCGCTTTCCCACTTGTATCCACCCTAGGTAAGGAATTCTGATCAACCACCAAACCACGCTGCCTACGTCTTTTTTGCCTCCACAATACATTGAAGGGCAACCCGCAATATTGTTAGAACTAAAAAAAGTCCGAACCTCGAGGAATGTGCTGTAGCCCGCACGAACCGCAGGTTAATCTGTGGTTCGATGGAGTATGCGTTGTCAACGAAAACAGACCCGCCACTGCTGCGTGCTCTTGTCTTCGGCTTTGAACGGCTCCCGCTTCCGCCGCGCGATCACGGCCGGGCCCAGTCTAGAGGAATGCGTGAGTTACTCAGGGCACATCGGATGTATCGGGCCACGACTAGCTTCGGCGAACGGCAACTTCCAAATTCACATCCAGATCCCGTGTCTCCAACCGGGTCTATACGAGTCCGAATGGACCGGCGGGCGTAACGCACTGAGGAGCCTTGTTGTTCCGAGGGTTTGAGCCTTATGGCCGGTTCCTACGGTTATCTCCTGGGTCCAGGTTCTCCGGATCGACGGGCCGCGGTTCGGCTCCGTCGTCGTCATCCGCCAGCTTCCGCTTCTTCGGGTGGTCGGCGGCGGCGGCGTCGGGCTGGGCCTGCTTCGGCACGTCCGCCCGACACGCGCCTCTGCCAGCTGGCCCCTCCCGTTTTTTGGCGTTTGCCGGACGTGGTCCGCTGGGGTGTGGTGTCTGTAGTTCCTTTTTTGCACAGCTGCTTTGTGCAGAGTTTAAGGTCGCTTGAGATTCCGGGGTTTTAGGATCTCCGAGTATCCGTTGACGAATGAGCTCTCTTAGAGCAAGTACGGGCTGCGTGGGTGTGGGTTGCTATTTTGGTGCACACTGTGTTCATTTGAGGAAGCTAACGAGAGGCGGTACTGCCGGTGGCCCTCCCACTACTGCAAGAAAAATACCCACTCTCGAGGAATGTGCTGTAGCCCGCACGAGCCGCATGGGCAAGTACGGGCTGCGTGAGTGTGGGTTTGTTTATTTTGGTGCGCACTTTGTTTATTTTGGTGCACACTTTGTTTATTTGAGGAGGCTATCGAGAGGCGGTACGGTGGCCCTCCTACTACAGCGGACCGGAGCTACCGGAGAGGGTGTGTGTGCGTTGTGTGGTAACTTGATACGTGTGTGTGTGCGTTGTGTGGTAACCTGATACGTGTGTGTGTGCGATGATGTGGGTTTGTGTGGCAGCCTGATACGTGTGCGCTGGCTGTTACACGAGCTTGATGCTCCGCATGGATGCTTGGTGCCGTGTGCCGTGGGCACCGCCCGCTGCACACGGGGATTCGTTTGCGAGAATAAAACCTCGGAGGGAAAAAGACTGCGTGTTTATCCCACTCAAGAAAAATACCCACGTCGAGGAATGTGCTGTAGCCCGCACGAACCGCATGTAAATCTGTGGTTCGGCGGCGGGCGTGAGCGTTCAACGAAAACATAACTACAACTCTGAAAAAAGACCCGCTATTGCTGCGTGCTCTTGTCTTCTGGCTTTGAACAGCTCCCGCTTCCCGCCATGATTGCAACAAAAGTCTCAGCCCCAAAGGAGGAAATGCACTACTGTCGGCCGGCGCGAAATATACGTAAATCTGGGTTCAGCGGCGGCGATCGCGGCCGGGGCCCGCGCCGCACACCTTCTTCTCGGATCACTCGTGCCGCGCAAATTGATGCCGTGAAATAGCCTCAAACCAAGAAGGAAGCTCGCGAAGTAGGCAGAAGGCCCTGCGTTGAAGCAGAAGCTCAGCGAGAGAGAGAGAGCGCGAGAGAGAAACAGAGAGAGCGAGAGAGAGAAAACAATGAAAGGGTCCGAAAAAGAAGAAAAAAGAGGCGGGAAACAGAAGAAACGAGCAAAAACGAAAAGAGAAAAAAAAATGTGAAGAATGGGGGGAGACCTACGTGCGGCAAACACCGCGCGATATACATCTCAACCCAAATACATCGACAAAAATGGAAAGGATAGATGAAAAAGAACAATTGAAAAAAGAAGAAGAAGAAGAAGAAGACAAGGATCAACAAAAGTGAGCGATGAAAAAGGGGAAAGAAAAAAAGGAAACAGACCAGGAAACAGATAATTAGGAAAGGCTTTGGCATCCTTGGGAAGAAGGGGGAAGCGAAGGAAAGGACACCAACCAAGACTTTGAAAGACGATGAAGGGAGGCTTTAGTAAATGAAGCAAAGAAGAGGGGAGAAGGTAATGAGAGGCAAAGAAAAGATGGTAGAAAAAGGACAGTGCGAAGGATAGGCAAGCATAAGAATCGGGTGGAAGAAATGCCTAGCGATGCCGACAGCAGAAGCAAATTGGGGAGGGATACGCGGCTGGGCCTACCTCGATCGTGTTAAGTGTGTGCACGCGAGAGAGAGAGAGAGAGGGAGGTCTCGTTCGGACCTTGACTATTGGGGCGATTACCGCAAAATCGATCGAGGGGAGCGAGGTCGGGAACAAGGAAGAGGGAGGAATTGCCAGTGTTATCTTTCCAATTCCGAATCCTTAAGTTTCCGAATCGTCCCCTTCCAACCTTGCTTCTGAAGCAAGTGGACTCAAACACTCAGGGCTTGTCGCCCAATACCTCTTGGTCTCTCATTAGGTCCTCACTCGACCCCCCTAGACGCACCGAAGGTGCTCAAACAAATTTGCTAGAAAAGATTATTAGAGATCTCTCCGGAGTTTCCGGTCTCCTCACTTCGTGCAATATATTAAACCGGGGGTGTGTGCGTGCAAGCTGTTTCATTTTCAATTCCGGGTTCGGAACTCAGATCAGCCACAACAACACGCTGTCTACGTCTTTCCACGCCTTCACAGTACATTGTAGGGCAACCCGCAATGTTGTCAGCACGAAACACGGTTTTTCGCGCACGAAACTGGTGTGTTTAAGGCCCCGGTTGACAATGACGCGTGGTGGAATCCTTTAGAAAGTTGATGAAGGGAATCATGGGACCGGCACAGTCTGCATTCGCAATGGATGTAGCTTGGTTTCTACACTGCGAGCAAATAAACGTCAAAGAAAGGGGGAAGAGATGGGTGGCGTGATACCCAGAACAACGGGGAGACCAGAAGGGGAAGCTAGGAGAAGAAGTTCACTCTTCGCGAAGAGCGTACTGGTCAACTCCATCATGCAACGCCGGAGTGTTACTACCCCCATCTGCCCCGCCTTGTCGATGACCGTCTCTACGGGCTCGGGTTCAGCGCAAAGCCAGCACCCACGCCGAAAGCAAGAACTGAAACAAAGCGGGGCCCAGTGCTGAGGGACGGAGACCCTCGGCGCGCGGAAGGATCGCTGAAAGAGGGAGGCGTGGGGGTAGTGGGCGGGCGGACGCTCGGAGAAGCTAAAAAGCTCTCCTCCTGCTGTCGGGTGTGTGGAAGGTATGTATGTATTCACTTTTTTTTTTTTTTCAGTGGCGTGGGGGAGATTGCAAGAACGTGCTTGGAATGGATAAGCGCTCAACACCGCACTGGTCCCGTCTGCGCCGTGTTTCGGTCCTTCAAGCCCTGACACACAAGGCGGACTATCACCAACCTGTCTGCAGACAGGGCAGCGGCGTGAGTCTGGTTTGTCAGGCGGCTGTTCGTAACTCGACACGGGGACGCGGCTAGAGGGGAGCAGTCAGCCCGTTTCTTGCGCCGCGTCTGACGGACGAGAGCCGGGCGATGTATCCTGTTGCAGAAACGGCCCCCCACCCAGCTGTTCTCACCGGTCGTACGGTGAGCAACAGCTCGGATGGTGACACTTGATGGTGCAGTGTTGTCAGTTGGGCTGCCTGGTGGCGGTCGTGATATGCACCGAATGGGAGATGCGTGCCCTGCAAGCCATGCACATGTTCAGCATCTTCCATCCGGCGACTCCGAGCGGGTTCGGGTGGCGAAGGTTGGATGCTTGCGCCGAGAAAGAATCGTCCTTCTCGGCCAGCCACGACCGCAGCTCTTCTCGGAATGACGGAAGCGCGCTCGGCGGACGCCTTGCGGCGCTTGGGAACCGGGGCTTCAGGACCACCCCAGGCAGTCGCCCTACTTACTTGCACGGGCTTGGACAGACACGCTGCACGTGGCGTGTGGAGAGGGAAGCTATCGCCGCGGCTTGTGTAAGCTGTGCGGTGGAGGGAGAGGCTGTTTGGCTTTGGAGCGGTAGAGGAAGGTTTTTCAAAGCTTCTGGAAGCCGGTGCGTCGGAGGGGACGTGTACAGAGTAAGGTGCAGGAAACTGGAATGGAATGTAGACGAGAAGCGGTGTGCGGACGATCGCATCCTTTGGTATCCAAATGCATACACTCAGGCACATGTTCAGCACAATACGTGTAGAGAGGGAAGCTATGGCTGCGGTTTGTGCAAGCTGTGCGGTAGAGGGAGAGGCTGCTTATCTTCGGGGTGGTAGAGGAAGGTTTTCAAAGCTTCTGGAAGCCGAGTGCATGGGGGGGGGGGGGGCTTGTATAGAGTAGGTGCAGGAAAAGTTGGAATGGAACGTAGACAAGAAGCGGTGTGCGGACGATTGCATCCGAAAAGTATGCACACGTTCAGCACATACGTAGAGAGGGAATCTGTATCCGCAGCACTTCTGGAAGTGTACGGTGGCAGACCTTTTCCAACCTTCTGCAAGCCGGGTATGGGTGGGAAAGCCGCAGCGGGCAAACAAAACAACAAGAAAAAAAGGGAGAAGCGAGAAGCAAAAAACCCCAGAAGAAGAAAGAACATGGGAATGCTATAAGAAAAAAACGAAGGCGGTATCGTTAAAACAGAATCAAAGGAGGAGGGGGAGAAGATTTTTTTTCAGAGTGCAAGTTCTAGTTTTTTGTTCAGCCTGTGCACTTTCTTCTTCTTTTTTTTTTTTTTTTTTTTTTTTTTTGGGTCGTTTTTATTTTATTTTATTTTGAGGCAGTGCCACGCCTCCGCACGTGAAAGAATTGGAGGAGACGTGGGGGAAATCATGGTTTAGGGGGGAAATCTTTGAGGGGGGGGTAGCCCTGTGCTGAAGAATAGAACAGAAGAGAGAGAGAGTGAGACAGAGTCCATGGGAGAGGAACGGTCTTGACTTTTGCATTTTCATTGGCACATGACCGATTCATTTTGCATTCCCTCCAAGTCTTTCGAGCACGTGAGACGAACACGAATCAGTCACTTTTGTGCACCAGAAGACACTCCACGTGGAGGGGGGTACGTGGTTGGTAGATCCATCACCAGGTACTTACTTTCTTCTGGGGGCTTCTACGTCAAGTCTTCTTCGAAGAACAGACAGAGAGAGTGTGTGTGATTTGAAATTGCTCCTTGAAATTGGCGAACAATTGAGCACGGCATTTCTTGCTGCGGCTGCGTTGGCAGAAGGCCTCTCCCAATTTGAACTGCTGCCGGTCGACGGTGCAACAACTGGAGGCGGCCCAGCCACAGTCCGTGGGCATTTGCAGGCGCATGACGCGCCTCGCCAGGTCATCGAACGCATTGGTGGGGTGGGTCCGTCCCATGCCCAGCCATCAGCAGTTGAGTGTCCCTTCAGATGGCCGGCGCGACCGATGCAGGAGACACAACGATGCAACGCGGGGAGGTGGATACATGTGCTATAACCACTACCTACCGCTACCGTTGCAGGTAACTGACTGAGCGAACATCGCCCGAAAAACAGGAAGAAAGTGCACCCTCAGCGAATTGAAGCCGACACGGCCAATTTTTGTCCTTCACCTTTTTCGGCGGCTGTACTGAGTACACTGAGTCGGCCTCTTGATAGACCGTGATAGACCGAAGAAGACAGCACCGGGCAATTCGATGCAGCTCTAGGGACTAGAGATGGAACTGGACCGTGATTCACTGTGACGAACAGCGGCAGGCACTTCGATGCAGTTTCAAGAGATAGGGACGGACCGGCTCATACACGGAGACGAGAAGTGATACGACGGCAGCACAGGCAGTAAAGGAACTGAGGAACCTCCGCGCAGAGCGCAGACGAAGTGGACTATGAAGCGCGCAACAGCCAGCCCAGCCAACCAGACACACGATCAGCGGCGACAAAAGGAGCCCCCCTGACCCCGCCGTGAAGCGTTTCAAGGGACAACCCTTCCTTCAAAAAATTAGTATGGCGCTTTGTTTGTGCGCGTGGAACTCACCTGCTTTTGGTAAGGTTCATGTAATACGCTGCCAACTACTAATTTCTAGTACCAACAAATGCATTGTTAACACAAAAAAAAGAGACCGTGTGCCTTCCTCCTGGAACAGCATTTCTAGCTGAGACCCGCTCCCCCTCCCGCGATAATTCGTGCATATCAGGACGCAGGAGACCTGGAACCTTGCGGCTCGAAAGGTCAGGCGCCGGGCGTTCAATAGAACGCATGCCATCGAAAACACTTCTTCTTGACGGAAAAATCGCGGTTCATTTTTTGTTTCGGGGTGGAAGTTCGATCCGTATTCTCTTTGTTAAGCGTGCGCGTGTGTTGAAGTTCAGTAATTGGTGACCCCTGAGCAGAGTATAGCCCATCGTGCGCGTGTGTGAGTGGGTGTGTGCTTTTTTGTTAATTTTTTTTCTCTCCTGGAGTCTTGGCTTGCGCAACCCAAAAGAGAGTCGAGCGTGCTGCAAAAAAAGGTGCGCGACAGCTGCGGTTTTTGAGAGAGAGGGGGCGTTCTTCTTCAGCTGGGTGTGGGGAGGAAGACGGGAGGAACCTAAAAAACGAGGGTGGGGGGGGGGGGGGGGGGGTAGATGCAAGACGTGCTTGGAATGGTATACGTAAGGTATGTGTACTCGAACCCGTGTTTTCGTATCCTTTTGGCCGCGGACACCCTCAAACCATCATCAGCGCGGAACCGAGGACAGCGACATGAGGTCTGGTTGCCGGGTGGCGGGTTCGTAGCCGCCTGGGCTCTGTGCTGCTCCCAGCGGGAGTTCTCGAAGTGCGTGCAGTCCTCGATGTGGTCGAACTCTGTGAGCAGTTTGATCTGGTGCGTGGGCTCGCCGCACAGCTGGGCACACCTTCATCGTCTCGTGGGAGCGGAGACCCGTCAACGATCCGAAGACCAGGAGGACCGCAATTCCAAAAAGGCATACCTGCAGCCGCCACACTACGCGGCAGAACACTGCAAACACGTGCGTTACCACGAGGGACCACAGACTCCTGTTGGTAAATACGGGCCAAAAGATGGGAGCGGGGGGTTTTTCAAGAAATCCTTGCATCGTAGGATCTCTACTTCGGCAACCCGCTGTCTACCGAAGGACGGCCCTGGTGCTGCTGGGGATCGAAAAGAATTCCTTGGGACATTTCAGTGTTCATTTTCACTTTGTTCTTCGGCGGCCTGTCATTTGGGGAGAGGCCGTACCGTGTGGTGTTTCTTCCACGAGGGTCGGTCCGTATGTGTCCCGACCAGTCCAAGAGTTGCCGTCTCGGGATCGATCCGCCGAGCCTCCGAGCTTATGGTTGTAGGGTGGGTGTGGGGAGAGACTGCGCTCGCACTGCGAAGCCGCCTTGCAGGCTCGGGCCGGGTATGCCCTGGGGCGGACAAAAGGTCGGTTTCCAGACTGTTTCTTGTGTTAACCCCTTGGTCGGAGGGAGAGGGGGGTGCGGGTAGTATTTCTCCGGGGGTGCAGAGAAGGCGTCTACACCCCGGACTCCCACTCCGGAATGCGGGAGTGGGTTTGCCGTCGTTTGTGCGGTCGGCCTCACTCCCTCAATGCGGGAGTGGGACCCCCTCCATGAGGGAGTGTGACCCCTCGATGCGGGAGTGGCACTCCCGCACTTTTGACCCCCCGCATTGACGTAGTATATGGCTGCTTAAGTCCGCGGTGTAGGAATCACTCGGGCAAAAACTCGAGAGTATATGACAGCCTGGGGCCCGCTGGAACAGGGTGTCGTGGCACCTCTGTTCACGGCGGCAAACATTGCTCCTTTTTGACGTGCCTTCACCCTCGAGGCGCAGTGTCCGAACACCAGCACGGTTCTGCTTTTTTTCGACGATGGCCCCCGTCCGTCAAGGGCCGGGTAAAAGGGGCCGGTGTGTTCAAGGGGTCCATCAGAGTCTGGGAACAAAAGGCCACGAGGTGCTTTTCCCATCGGTCGGGCCGTTCTTGCTTTCGTGCACGTATCACAGTTTCACGGAGGGAGTTGATGCACCACGAAAGACGATAAGAGAACTTCAAAGAAAAGGTAAAGTCTTTTTCTTCAAGGCAGTTCTTGTCAGACTCCGCCTCAGCAGCAATCAATCTCTGCGGTGAAAGGCGATTGGACGCGATGAACTGGGGGTACCCAATGTGCTCGGACCGCCTTCGTTGAGCTTAGTGAATGTGGGAGGTATCCTAGACTGGCTCCGGGCGTTGAAACTCGCGTCGCGATCCCGCACGGAGAACACAGCTTTCGAAGTTGGAGTGAATCGTGTGCAGCTGTACTAGAACTTCTTGACGTGCAGCTTCTTTCTCGGCATGAAAGTATCAGGTGAAGCCTGCGTCACGGCAAAGGAAATTAGGGCGGGCTGCGGCTTCACCAACTTCATGTCGCAAGACAACATTGCAGGTGTGCACGCAAAGAAAAAGAAAGGCGCGTGTGCATAGTACACTCTCCTTCGGGACAAGAATGGGGGGATCCACTCGAAAGGCGGGTGCCGAGAGTCATCCGAAGACTTCGGCTTTCCCCGAGTTTCAAGCGATCTTTCACTCTGAAACAAGTCCTAACTACAGCTGGCAGATGACTGACGAGCACTATGGCGCAAGACTGCAAGTTTGTCGAGCAAGTCCACATCGCCAGCCCACGCGTCCCGGTAAGGAAATATCCGTTTTCCCGAGGAGCACCGCTTCTCCCTATAAAAAGCCACGACACAAACCACGTACGTGGCAGGCCTTTTAGGGTCTCCGGTTGACCATTGAGGCTGTGAGGCGGGTAGTATAAGGGTAGTAGGTATGAATATACACTTTAACTACGGCTAGCCAAGTTTGTAAGTGTTTTTCATTCCATCTTCTGTGGCGGGGTTGCATCCGTGCAGAACTTGGTAGACCGGCCTGCACCGCAGGAGCCGAGGGGGAGAAGTACGGAGGCGGGAAAATCGGAGAGGCGGCCGAACAGAGGGGGGTGCCTCAAAGTGCGAGAGAGCGGGAGGGTCAGCAATTCGCGGCAGTGTTGTACACCCTGGGATTGCTGAGGAGAGTAAATTTCACACGTCGATTTGGGGGGGAGAAAAGGGGGAGAGAGAGAGAGAGAGAGAGAGAGAGGGGGGGGGGGGAGAGAGTGAATAGAGAGGGGGTGTCTGTGTGTGTGTGTGTGTGTGTGTGTGCGTGCGAGAGGAAGCAAAAAACTCAAGAAAAAAAGCGAAGAAAAAAAAAAAAGAGGAGAGGAAAAGAAAAGAAGAGGAAAAGGAAAGGCAGCAAAACAGGATCACCAATCAAAAAAAAAAAAAAGGCGGGGGAAGAAGAAAGAAGAAAGGGGGAGGGACGTGCGCCATTGTGCGGTGGCATCTCGCCGGTGCACCGAGTATAATATAGGCGGACTTGTACGGAAAGCCGTTCTTTTCTAGTGAATTGCCTGTCTCACTCGCCAGCGCCTTGTCCATAGGCTAGCCGCATACAATGTTTTTAGTGTGAAAGTTCACTTGAGAATCCGGGGGGTTTAAGGTCTCCGGGTGACCGTCTTCGAAAGGGTTCTTCAAACGGTGGCTTCAGCAGGTACGCGTAATGTGTAGGTGCCTAAGTGTCACGCATGTGGTGTTTGAAATCGTAGTATGCTGCAGCTTGTGCGACTTTTTGCAGTGTGCGCGCTCTCGTTTCCTGTTGCGACAGTCGTTTTTTTGAAGTTCTTGCTCCCGACTTCGAGATCGCGGTCGGTTCCAGGTCTCGGGCCTCCCACGTTTTTAAAGGCAGGTCGCGACGAACCATCTGCAAGAGTTGCTCAAGGTGCGAACGCCAAATCGTTCAACGAAGCCGATAGTAGGTTCGTCGACGGTCACAGTTCACTAGATGACTACGCTGCTCTGCGGTGACACATGCACGCGTTTCCATTATGTACCAAAAGCGGGAGGATCTAATGCTTGCAACAAGCTCTCCCACGAGCCCCCTCGCGGTTTCTTCCCTGACTGGGTCGCTGTTGCTCGAGCTCGTCTCTTCCGTTCCAACCCGAGGAATGCCCTTTTTTAAAAAAGTTTAAAAAGGGTAAGTGGTGTTATCTCTTTTTCTCCCTCCGCCTCCCCTTCACTCTGTCGCATCGCAAATCTGCACACTGACAAAAAGCGCTGCGAGATGAACGACGCGACGCGCGAAGCCGAATTGCTATTCGGGATACCGGTGGCATATGGCCGAGGCTGTTCGGCGATATGGGTACGTCCCCATTGCGCGCTCCTTCAGCACTAGGATCTCCCCGAAACCCGGGAGTGTCAGGACCTAATGCTAAACTCCTCTATCCCCCCTCACTCACTTCTTCTTCTTCTTCCTTTTTTTTTTTTTTTTTGTTACGCTGCGGTGGTTCATCCGCTGAACCCCGCCTGCATGAACGGGAGTTGGTTGTGCGCTGCAAACAGCTGCTGCGGCGCTGCGCCCATTTGGCCCATCTGGCTGAGGCCTCCCATCTGGCCCATACCTCCCATCTGGCCCATCTGGCCCATGCCACTCATTTGGCCCATTTGGCCCATCTGGCCCATGCCGCTCATGGGGCTCATTTGGCTCATGGGGCTGATCTGCTGGATCATTTGCTGCTGAGCGAGCAGTTGGGGTGTGAATCCTGTTTGTTGTGTTGGGGTCAAGGGCGCAGGGAAGGAGGTAAGAGCAAGCTCGAATTTGGAAAATGCCGTTCGCCGAAGCTCCGATAAATCCGATGTGTCCTGAGTAACTCACGCATTCCTCTAGACTGGGTTCTGGCTTAAAGGCGTTCAGCCAAAAGTCCACCCAGTAGTAGCTGAAGGCATCTCAAGTCAGCACGTGGTCGAATGTGCAATGATTACAGTCTCACTGCGGGAATGCTGCAGCGGAGTGGTCAAGCCACCCAAGAACCAGGTGGTTGGGGGGGTATCGTCGGACGGGAGAAAAAAGTGACCGTGTCCAGACAAGCTTATTCGTAAGTCCCCTGGATGGGTATTTTCATCTTGCCCCTACGCAATGTAAGTGATAGCTGGATGGTTTGATTTATCTTCGTTCTTTTTATTTCTGGGACTACCTCTAACTATTAGAACGTTCCGTTCTCCTTCAACTTTCGATTCACGGAAACCCTCAAGTCTGCGATAGGATGATTCGGAGCGGTTTCGCGACGCTAGTCTCGCAAGCCTGCGAGCGCGGCGTCACGTGCGCTGTCGCACGACGCTAAACCCGCATCCGACCTTGAGGTCTCCGAGCCGTCCGCCTAGGTTCTTCACCCGGAAAAATACAACCCTGTTAAGGTAGTCGGCCATCCTGGCCCAGTTGCCGTAAACATCTGTAGTAGTAGTAGTAGTAGTAGTAGTAGTAGTAGTAGTAGTAGTTTGAACTTGTTATGCAGCAACAATCTGTGTCGATAGACTGCACATGTAGTAGTAGTAGTAGTAGTAGTAGTAGTAGTAGTAGTAGTAGTAGTAGTAGTAGTAGTAGTAGTTGTTGTAGTAGTATGTGTCGTCAAAAGCAATACCTTTGGGAACAACCATGGACGTAGTCGAGTTGGCGGTGGCAGTGATTTCGGGGACCTTCGAGAACTGTGAAGAGGTGGTGTGGTTTGGAATCGGGACAAAGTGCAAGAACGTGCTTGACCCGGCGCCGGGCCTGCAACATCTAGTATTTAGCGATACCTGCCGACTAGCTCAGCATTCCCAAACTGAGCGACTTGTGCTAGCAAGGAGCAACATGGCTCGTCGAGGAAATACGGGACTCTTACCCTCTGCGGATACCCCATTCCAGGAGACTCACCTCGACGCCAGTTGTGTCCCCAAGCAGCTTGCGCCACATTCCGGATACCCGTAGAACACCGGTTCAGGCTTGGGCTCTGCCCTGTTCACTTGCCGTTACTAGGAGCATCTGTTGCTTTCTTTTCCTGCGCTGCGTGATATGCTTAAGTTTAGCGCGTGCCCCTCCTGCAGCGTGTGTCAGATCTTTCAATCCATACGTTGCCAGACGAGCTGCTTGGGGACACAACTGGTGTCGAGGTGACTGGCTCGTGGCCAGCCAACCATACACCGGCGGCTGCCCACTCCCGATTTGGGAGGAATTGCTGCCTGCTTGGTAAGTTGCATACAGTACGGGATCTGGGTCCTCGAGGTCGTATAAATACTACGCGCGCGCGCGTAGGCCGCAGACACAAGCGTATTTGGTCCCCCCGAGGTCCGACCTGAGAGCCCAGATCCGCTGGATCCCAGGATTGGGCTCATTCTGGGGTCCTCCTGAGAGCCCTTCTGCGTCCTGTATATACACACTACGTGCTGCTACGTGGTGGTCACTACTGCGGTCAGCTGCAAAGTTTTAGCAGCAGTGCATTGTTACCGGGAACAGAATACGAGCGAGAAAGAGAGGCAATTATAACATGTTCTTTCCTGTTGGCTCCGTCTGCAGGTTCGTCCTCACCGTCACGTGAAAAAGTCGAAGGTGGAAACGTCAGGCAGTGATTCTGGTATGTTTGTCACGATCGTCGCGGAGAAACTAGCACGGCGCTTTCGTTCGGTTGCGCACTAGCGGAACTCTCCGGTAAGTCATGCAGTACGCTGCCATCCACTAATCTTTAGTACCAACATTGCGTTGTTGCCCGCTCGCACGCTGCGCGCTGTATGACTGGAGAAAAAAGCGAAGCCGGGAATCTGCCGATCTTGCTGCTGACCCCACGAAGTGGGCCTGTCGTTTGGACAGTAGTATAGTCCGCAAAGAACCAAGTTTCTTCTCCGACGTCTTATTTCCCCTTTGGTTTTTGCGCCGGCCTAGTACAATGCTACGTTGGAGAAACACAGGACCACCTTGCTCCTGTCCTTGCGAGGTTGCGAGGGGGGCCGGTCAATTGAAGTATTCCCCTTTGTTTGTGCGATTTGACCTGCGCGCGTTCAGGTTAAACCGCTGTCAACGTTCCTTTTTAGAGTTAAAGTTCGCTTGAAATTGCGTTGGGGTCTCCGTGTGACCGTTGATGAAGGGGTTCTTAGAGCAAGAAAGGGCTATATGGTTACGGGTTGCATATTTGGTGCACGCTTTCGTTATGGGTTATGGCTAGCCATGTCCGGGACTTTTTAGCTGTAACAAGTATGATCACAAAGGAAGTGGTTGCTGGGTATCGCAAAATACTCGAGGGGCTGCCTTGTGTTTACTTCGAAGGAGGCTAGAGGGGGAGAAACAATACAACTACAAAGTGGGTCTTTTTTGTTGAACGCTTACGCCCGCCACTGAACCCAGATTCACCTGTGTTTCGTGTGGGCTACAGCACATTTACCACCTTTGATCTTTTGCAGCTGGCAGCCTCCACAAGTATTTCCTACAAAGCAGGTGCTTGTACAAAAAAAGAGGGCCCGTTGACTCGCAGGAGAAACACTTCTGCGGGGTACCCTCTTCCGTGTGCGGAAGGAAACCCGCCGACGAAAACAAATCAGCACACACCTGGATGTCGAGGAAGAAGGAAGCCTGGTCGCCAAGGTTCACAGGCTGGCCCTGTAGCAGGCCCTTGACCTTCTCGGCCTGCTCTTTGTCGCTGAACTGCACCAGGGACTGGACGCGGTTGTGGTTTTGCGCGGAAGATGCGTTCTTGGGCAGCACGACGATCTTCTCTACCTGGCCGTAGTTGCCGAAGATCTGTTGAGAGGTTGAGGGGGTTCTTTAGAGGAAAGTTCGATTGAGGATCCGTTTTCGAGGGTCTCCGGGTGACCGTCGCCGAAAGGGTTCTTCAGAGTTAAAGTCTGCATGAGATTCCAGGGTCCCGGGTGACCTTTTGTTAAATGGGTTCTCTTAGAGCAAGTAATGGCTATGTGGGTGTGGGTTGTTTCTGTGGTGTACAACTTCCATACGAGGTTCTTTTTGAGAGCTTTTCGAGGTTCAACGCAGGGTCCGAAATTCGCCTAATAACTTTACGAGGTTCGGCAGCAAGCATCGGTACCAGTCACACTTTCGAGCTGTACGAAAGTTTGCCTGAGAACCCGGGATGAGTTTGCGGGTGATCCCCGTCCAGCCACCAGAGGAACCCTGGCGGGTGCTCGTTGTGCCAGGTACAACTCGGTCGAAGGAGTTTTGCAGGGGAATTTGTGTACAGAGGAGGTGCGGAAGTGCATGTACGAACAACGCAGGTAGTGGGTTGTTTCTCGAAGGGAGACTTGAAATGGAAAGGTAGGAAAGTGACTTCACCGGGTTGTTTCTCCAACCTTGGTGAGACCTTTTCTTCCGTGTATTCGGTTGATTCGTGATGACTACTGAACGAGTTTTTCCTTCCTTTTATGCGTGCTACGTGAGCAACGATCCTACAGCAATTCCTTACTTTTTGAAGATTCACTGTCTTCTCAGCATTGCATCCAGCTCGACATCACGCGGCGCCGCTCCAATTCAGTACCCTAGGCCGGTATCACATTAGGACCACGCATACCGAACCCAGGACACTAGGAACCCCAGGACACTACGAACCATCGTAGCACCAGGTACCATACACCCACAGCAGGAGCCCAGTGCCGGGGCCGTCGTACTCTCGCGGCAATTTGCCCACACGGTTCTCCGAGAAACACCCCCGCTTGTAAAGGCCAGATACCGCATTTTAAACAACAAAAAGCCAGTTGCAGCTGACAGTGCAGTGGGGAGGTACTGCGAGTTCGTTGTCTGTGGGCTGCGGTCCTTTGGCAGAGCTCTGGCGCCTAGTACGCTGTGCCATGTATATTGCAGGCCGTCGGGCTGGCTCGAACACGACGTGGACAGGGGACACAAAACAGAAAGGTGCGAGCATTACCTGGTACACTATGAGGGGAGTGAGCTGCACCATCGTCGAGATGTCGTACTCAGGGTTGAACATGGAGACCAGCAACGTCTTGCCGGCCGGGGTATCGCTGAGTGCTTGGTGGCGAGAGTACTTAACGTACACGCGTCTGTGGTCGACGTCCACGTAGCCATTCGATTGGCAGTATTCGACGACCTGTGTTGAACAGTTGTGGATGAGTGGCACAAACGGCGTGTGGGAGGCAATTTTGACGGCGCAGGCACAAACGGCGTGTGGGAGGCGATTGACGGCGCAGCCCTTTCTGGAAATAACATTCTCCTCCTTGGTGTGCGTCTCGTGCTGCGATTAGCTCTGAAAGGGCAAATAGAAAACGAAACAACGGCCAATGATCTTCGCGCGTTTGCCGCATTTCCATCCAAGAAAAAACAGGGAGACGACCACCATCAGTAGCCCGCAGCTGTGATGGTCTTTGGCTCGCCATATTTCCACCGCCACAACCTGTATCAACGTCTCCAGCGAGGCATGACTTGGTCTGATCGGCAGCCTTTCATCTTTTCTCAGCGCGAACTGCATAATAAGTATGTCACTTACTTGTGACCAATGTAGTCCGGATTTACACGTAAAGCATACCGCTTGCGCAGATTTGAAGTTGTCCATCTCGATCAGCGATTGGTTCTTGGCTCTCAGCATGACCACGTTGACGACTCTGCCGAACTGCTGGCACATCGCCACGAGCCCACTCTGGGTGACATCTGCAGTCACGTTCCTGCAGTGCACAACCTTGCTTGGGTCGCCGATGTCATTGACGTACTGCTTCTTGCCGGTGTTGACGACTGCAAAGATTTGGGTACCCTTTTTGTAAGCCACACAAAGAGAGAGAATCCAGACCTTACCCGCGAAATAGAGAGGAGCTACAGTGCGGGGACCATCTCTCCGGGGAGTTTCCGGTTTGTCACTCTGCGGTGACGGTGCATAGCTGAACCTGAAGCTACAGATCGTCATCGGTTGGCTTGCGTTTGCCGGCCGACCACGCCATTCACCTCACGTGCCTATTGAATCGCCCAGAGGTTTATTTTTTACCAAACATGCAATGTTGGAGGAAATAAGAACGCGTCACAGGCCATCCACGGCGTTTCCTTGTGCCCTGTACCAAGAAACAAACGTCCAGGGCAAAGCGTTCAATGAAAAACAATTCCCTCGGAATGTCTACGGAAGGAACAACCTGCACGCAGGTCCTCCAGAGCTAAAGTTCGCTTGAGATCCGGGATGTCAGGGTCACCGGGTGAGTGGGTTCATGTGGTGTGGGTTGTTTCTTCCGTGGACACTTTCATTATGAGTAATGGCTAGTCATGTCCGGGACTGTTTGTGACTGACATCCATTACATTCCTGCCTTTTGTGTGATGTGGCAAAATTCCAGAAGTAATGGTCAAAAATGTGACATACCGTTGTCGGTGACCTGCATCACAAATAGTTTGTGTCTCTTGGAGGGAGAGAAGAGAGGAACGCGATGAGAGAGTGTCGAGAGAGAAGCAAAGGTTTGTGAGGCCCAAGGTGTGGGTCTGCTCCAAGGGAGGTGTTGGGAGGGAGAGCTGCGTCAGGCGGGGGAGAGGTGGTGTAGCGAGAGGTAGTGTGTCCTGGGGGAGGTGTGTTCAAGGCATTCGTGCTCGAGGTTTAAAGTGTGGGCGAGAGATTGCCAGCCTGCCATCCGGCATTCAGCTCGAGACTTCTACACTTCTACTTTGAGCTCGCTGACCCAGGTACCGATCACACCCGAAAATGGCAACCTTTCTCTGTGCAAGGAGCTGGACCTGCCCAGCTGCAGCTTCAAGTCCTGCTACAAGATCCCCTTGTGACAATTTCCCACAGCTACACCAGGCGACAACTGGCACGTCGCCATGTACCACTCCCTATGGAGCGACACCAAGGCACCAATACTCGCCACAGTCTCGTTCCGACGGTGGTTGACTCAACTGAGCACCTGCGGTCAGCTCCCCCAAACACACGTCACAGAGACGCGAGATTTCCAAGATAGGTAGGTTTTGTGGAGAGTTCATTGCCGACGGCGCATTTTTTGATTGGCCCTTTTAAGTGGCGCTTTTTCAACGCCCGAGACGAGCAAATGTAAAGCGACCCTTCTGTGCGCTTTTTAAACCAGACGAATTTATCGGCGATCGAGACACGCCCCGCGCGAATGTGCAAGTGGGCAAAGAGCGAGGAACGAAAAAGAAAGCAGAAGCAAAGCAGGCGTTGGCGGAACACGACGGAACGATGCAATGGACGAAGCGGTAGCCACGGCAATGCACCGCTCGTGTGTTGGCCGGCGAGGGTACACGTAGTCGCCAGAGAAGCAAGTGGTGTAAATGTGAGCAAGTCTCCTCCTGCACGAGTCAAGGCCCTCCTGGGGACCATAAAGTGGCTCTCAGGTACCTACAATGTGGGCGAGTGAACCTCTGGGGCTGTGAATTGACCTCAGGATGCGATGAAGGGAAAGGCCTCCCATTGATCTTCGAAGACCTCTAAACGAGCTGTGAACTGACCTCGAGATGCGATGAAGCGAAAGGCTTGATCTTTGCAGCCATTTTGGAAAAGTGACCCTCGGGCGCCTCGACTCAAGAGACGCAAATCAAGTGAGCCTGGGGTGACCATCGCACATGGGCTGTCGGTAGCACCGTTGATGCAGCGCATAAGGCCATGCCATTGGCGACGCAGGGGTTGCCTTGGCCGACTACGCGAGCAACGGGAAGAGCGACGCGGCGTGCGGTTGTTTTACGGCGTGCTTTTGACGGTGCACGGCCGCGGTGGCGGCGGTGACGCCCATGCCGCCGGCCCCCGCGCGAGGGTTCCAGCACGGGAGCAGGGCCGACATGCGGGCGGGCGGGTCGAGCCTGCCCTTCTTCTGCTTCGCAGGCAGGCTCGAGGCGGCCGCCGACGCGCTCGCGTACTGGATGCTGCAGATCGTGGCTTCGCCCACCGGCGCAGCCGTCTTCGAGAGCCGCCGCTTGATCTGCGCCAGGACCGTCTCGCCTCCCGCTGGACCGTAGGCGACAGTCACCCACCGCGTTTTCCCAGCGGCCGGCGGCGCGCCGCTGTCTACAATGCGGTCCGCCGTCGGATCGACGTGCGGCGCGAAGCTCGCGCCTTCAACGTGCACTCCGTGCAACGATGCAGACGCTGCTCTCGCTGGCGCTGCGGCCGCCGCCGACGGCGGGTCGCGGAAGGCCAGCAGCGCCAGAGCCGCGTCGCGCGCAGCCGGCGCCGCGTCCGGGGCGAGAGGGGTCGCGTGCTTTGGCTTGAGGGGCGGGGATGCGTGCGGGTCTGGGCGCTCGTTTGGCTTTCCGCCGTGGGCGGAGTAAACGGCGCGGCCGGGCGTCGGTTGGGCTGCTGCTGCTGCTGCTGGTGCTGGGGAAGACAGGGGAGGCAGCTGGTTGTCGGCGGTAGCACGACGCGACCTCGCCCCCGGGAAACAGGCTGCTGTGGTTGAACTGTCGTGGGGCGCTGCATGCGGTTGCGGTTCCTGGTGTTGCGGTTGCTGTTGCTGCTGCTCTTGATGCTGCTGCTGTTGCTGCTGCTCGTGCGGTTGCTGTTGCTGTTGCTGCTTCAGCTGCTCTTGTTGTTGCTGCTGTTGCTGCTGTTGCTGCTGTTGTTGCTGCTGCTGCTCTTGTTGATGATTCTGCTGCTCGTTTTGCTGCTTCTGCTGCTCTCGCTGTTGCTGCTCTTGTTGCCGCTGCTCTTGCAGTTGCTGCTCTTGCTGCTTCTGCAGTTGCGTGGCGCTGCCCCTTTGTGGTCGGCCAGCCGAGACGCTCGTTGCGGGCACCTCTGCGACGTCGCGGCACGGGGTCCCATCCGAGATCGCAAGCGCTTCGGAAACCCCCGCGGCGGTCTCGACGGCAGCCGCTGGTGTCTTTGCGCCAAGCGGCTGTGCCTCGTTCGGCTGAAGCAGCTCCGGCTCGGGCTCGGCGTCGGCGCCCCATTCGGAGAGAAGCCCGGAGGATATGAGTGCGAGGCTGGTTTCCGTCGAGTAGTCCCCCGATGCGGCAGGCGCGATGGTTGTTGCTGCCGATGTCGCTGCTTTGTCGGTACCCATTTCCGCGGGCTCGCTGGAAGGAGTTGCAGGGCGGGCATCCTGCGGCTGTGGTCCCGCCTGCCCTTCGTCGCCTGCGACGGAAGAAGGTCCGACATTCTCAGCGCAAACACCGGAAACGTGTTGCTGTTCCAGATCGGACAGCGCCTCCTGAGCTCGTCGCTGGGAGGTGGAATCGGGGTGGCTGTCGGCTGCCGAGGCGGTGGCAGCGTGCTGTTCGCCGTCATCGAGCCGCGCCTGTCGCGGCTCTTCTTCTGCCAGCGCCGTTCCGGAACGTTGCCGGGAGCTCGAACCGGCGTTGCTGCTGTCTGTGAGTGCCGCGGTTCTGCCTCGCTTGCTGTCCTCAAGCTCCGCTTGCGGTTGGGATGTTCTGAGCAGCCCGGGTTCGGCTGGTTGTCGAGAACTGGAGGCCGCGTGGTGGCTGCCAGGCTTGCTGCTGTCTGCCCGGTCTGCGGTTTTTTCCCGCTTCCTATCCCCATGCTGCGCTTGCGGCTGGGATGTTTTGAGCCGCTCGGGTTCGGCTGGCTGTCGAAAGTCGGAGCCGGCGTGGCTGCCAGGCGTGCCGCTGTCCGCCAGGACGGATCTCTTCCGCTTGCTATCCTCAAGCTGCGCTTGCGGCTGGGATGCTGCGAGTTCGGCTGGCTGTCGCGAGTCGGAGCCGGCGTGGCTGCCAGGCGTGCCGCTGTCCGCCAGGACGGATCTTTTCCGCTTGCCATCCTCAAGCTGCGCTAGCGGCTCGGACGCTGCGAGTTCAGCTGGCTGTCGGGAATCAAAGCCAGGCTTGCCGCTGACAGGTCCTCCCTTGCTATCCTCAAACTGCGTTTGTCGCGGGGACGCTGCGAGCAGCGCGGGCCCGGCTGTTGTTTGCCGGGAGTTTGCCCCCGGTTGCTGGCTGCTGCCCGCCAGCAGGACGGCCGATTTTTCCCACCCGCCGCCCTGAGGCCGCGCCTGCGGCTGCGCCGCTTCGGGAGACGCGGGCTCCGCGCGCCGGATGGTGGAGCTGGGCTTGCCGCCGGCCCCGCCTTGCTTCTGCTGCGCGGTCCGGCGGTGCTCCTCGAGGTTCCGCTGCCGCAGGATGAGCTGCCGCTCGCGGTACGACATAGGCGGGTCGCCGCCGCCGGAGGCGAGCTGCATCGTGACGCCCCCTTGCAGGTCCTGCTCGCGGACGACGCTCTGGGCGTGCTGGACTGTGAAAGCCGCGCCCACACGTTGGTACGACCAGGAAGCCACCGCCGGCGAGGCCACCTGTTGGGGGTTTGCTGGTTTGGAGGGATAAGGAAAGAGAGAGAGAGAGAGAGAGAGAGAGAGAGACGAGTTAGAGGGAGATGAAGTATGGGTAAAAATACAGTGGTGTCACCTGAGGGGGGTAATCTCAGGGCCGCCCACGCGATAAAGCCGTTAAGCACTGGGAACTTTTAAGTACACATGGACCACACGGATCAGCATGCGCCAGCATGCACTGCCGATAAGCAGCGGCCGCGGCTTATCCCGTGACACCTTTTACATGTGAGCGTCTTTTTATTACCTGATAAGGCTTTTTCAGAATATGACCACCTGGTCCAGACTGGGGGCAGAACGGGGCCAAGGCACCCCAGAAACTGTTTTGTGGGTTCGTATCCACGACAGTAGGGCCCTGGGGTCCTCGGAGACACCCCGGCAGCCCATTTCTGACATTTTGAGGGTCCTTCCACCCTTCCAGGGAGGGGGCCGACAACAAGCAGCGCCAACTATTTTGCCACGGACTGCCAGATCAGGTTCAGAATGGGTTAGGTGAAGCAAGCGGGCCCTAGAAAAGGCCAATAAGCACGGAATGGATGCTAAAACGCAAACGGCAGGTCTCTGAAGAACCAGCTACGCTCAATAGGCAAGAAACCCTCACGCAATAACTATCCAGGCCCCTCCCCGACCACTCCCCACCTCACACCATCCAGAATATGAGACTGCTGGCCACCTTGTTGGACGAGCTCCGGGGGCAAAAGCCGTTTGGCTCGCAGAACGGTTCCGTCAAGCTGATGATGAGCTGATAATGAAGTAACTGCGGAAAGCTCTAGACGTGCTGAGTGGGGGTGACAAATCTCGCGACCAAGGTATTCGAAAATCTCGCCGCCAAGGTATTCGAAAATCTCGCCGCCAAGGTATTCAAAAATCTCGCCGCCAAGGTATTCGAAAATCTCGCCGCCAAGGTATTCGAAATCTCGCCGCCAAGGTATTCAAAAATCTCGCCGCCAAGGTATTCAAAAATCTCGCCACCAAGGTATTCAAAAATCTCGCCGCCAAGGTATTCGAAAATCTCGCCGCCAAGGTATTCGAAAATCTCTCACCAAGGTATTCAAAAATCTCGCCACCAAGGTATTCAAAAATCTCGCCGCCAAGGTATTCGAAAATCTCGCCGCCAAGGTATTCGAAAATCTCGCCGCCAAGGTATTCGAAATCTCGCCGCCAAGGTATTCGAAAATCTCGCCGCCAAGGTATTCGAAAATCTCGCCGCCAAGGTATTCGAAATCTCGCCGCCAAGGTATTCAAAAATCTCGCCGCCAAGGTATTCGAAAACCTCGCCGCCAAAGTATTCAAAAATCTCGCCGCCAAGGTATTCGAAATCTCGCCGCCAAGGTATTCGAAAATCTCGCCGCCAAGGTATTCGAAATCTCGCCGCCAAGGTATTCGAAAATCTCGCCGCCAAGGTATTCGAAAATCTCGCCGCCAAGGTATTCGAAAATCTCGCCGCCAAGGTATTCGAAAATCTCGCCGCCAAGGTATTCGAAAATCTCGCCGCCAAGGTATTCGAAAATCTCGCCGCCAAGGTATTCGAAATCTCGCCGCCAAGGTATTCAAAAATCTCGCCGCCAAGGTATTCGAAAATCTCGCCGCCAAGGTATTCAAAAATCTCGCCGCCAAGGTATTCGAAAATCTCGCCGCCAAGGTATTCAAAAATCTCGCCACCAAGGTATTCGAAAATCTCGCCGCCAAGGTATTCGAAATCTCGCCGCCAAGGTATTCGAAAACCTCGCCGCCAAAGTATTCAAAAATCTCGCCGCCAAGGTATTCGAAATCTCGCCGCCAAGGTATTCAAAAATCTCGCCGCCAAGGTATTCGAAAATCTCTCACCAAGGTATTCAAAAATCTCGCCACCAAGGTATTCGAAAATCTCGCCGCCAAGGTATTCGAAATCTCGCCGCCAAGGTATTCGAAAATCTCGCCGCCAAGGTATTCGAAAATCTCGCCGCCAAGGTATTCGAAATCTCGCCGCCAAGGTATTCGAAAAATCTCGCCGCCAAGGTATTCGAAAATCTCGCCGCCAAGGTATTCAAAAATCTCGCCGCCAAGGTATTCGAAAATCTCGCCGCCAAGGTATTCGAAAATCTCGCCGCCAAAGTATTCAAAAATCTCGCCGCCAAGGTATTCGAAATCTCGCCGCCAAGGTATTCGAAATCTCGCCGCCAAGGTATTCGAAAATCTCTCACCAAGGTATTCAAAAATCTCGCCACCAAGGTATTCGAAAATCTCGCCGCCAAGGTATTCGAAATCTCGCCGCCAAGGTATTCGAAAATCTCGCCGCCAAGGTATTCGAAAATCTCGCCGCCAAGGTATTCGAAAATCTCGCCGCCAAGGTATTCAAAAATCTCGCCGCCAAGGTATTCGAAATCTCGCCGCCAAGGTATTCAAAAATCTCGCCGCCAAGGTATTCGAAAACCTCGCCGCCAAGGTATTCAAAAATCTCGCCGCCAAGGTATTCGAAATCTCGCCGCCAAGGTATTCGAAAATCTCGCCGCCAAGGTATTCGAAAATCTCGCCGCCAAGGTATTCGAAAATCTCGCCGCCAAGGTATTCGAAAATCTCGCCGCCAAGGTATTCAAAAATCTCGCCGCCAAGGTATTCGAAAATCTCGCCGCCAAGGTATTCGAAAATCTCGCCGCCAAGGTATTCGAAAATCTCGCCGCCAAGGTATTCAAAAATCTCGCCGCCAAGGTATTCGAAAATCTCGCCGCCAAGGTATTCAAAAATCTCGCCGCCAAGGTATTCGAAAATCTCGCCGCCAAGGTATTCAAAAATCTCGCCACCAAGGTATTCGAAAATCTCGCCGCCAAGGTATTCGAAATCTCGCCGCCAAGGTATTCGAAAACCTCGCCGCCAAAGTATTCAAAAATCTCGCCGCCAAGGTATTCGAAATCTCGCCGCCAAGGTATTCAAAAATCTCGCCGCCAAGGTATTCGAAAATCTCTCACCAAGGTATTCAAAAATCTCGCCACCAAGGTATTCGAAAATCTCGCCGCCAAGGTATTCGAAATCTCGCCGCCAAGGTATTCGAAAATCTCGCCGCCAAGGTATTCGAAAATCTCGCCGCCAAGGTATTCAAAAATCTCGCCGCCAAGGTATTCAAAAATCTCGCCGCCAAGGTATTCGAAATCTCGCCGCCAAGGTATTCGAAAATCTCGCCGCCAAGGTATTCAAAAATCTCGCCGCCAAGGTATTCGAAAATCTCGCCGCCAAGGTATTCGAAAATCTCGCCGCCAAAGTATTCAAAAATCTCGCCGCCAAGGTATTCGAAATCTCGCCGCCAAGGTATTCGAAAATCTCGCCGCCAAGGTATTCGAAAATCTCTCACCAAGGTATTCAAAAATCTCGCCACCAAGGTATTCGAAAATCTCGCCGCCAAGGTATTCGAAATCTCGCCGCCAAGGTATTCGAAAATCTCGCCGCCAAGGTATTCGAAAATCTCGCCGCCAAGGTATTCGAAATCTCGCCGCCAAGGTATTCAAAAATCTCGCCGCCAAGGTATTCGAAAATCTCGCCGCCAAGGTATTCGAAATCTCGCCGCCAAGGTATTCGAAAACCTCGCCGCCAAAGTATTCAAAAATCTCGCCGCCAAGGTATTCGAAATCTCGCCGCCAAGGTATTCGAAAATCTCGCCGCCAAGGTATTCGAAATCTCGCCGCCAAGGTATTCGAAAATCTCTCACCAAGGTATTCAAAATATTCGAAAATCTCGCCGCCAAGGTATTCGAAATCTCGCCGCCAAGGTATTCGAAAATCTCGCCGCCAAGGTATTCGAAATCTCGCCGCCAAGGTATTCGAAAACCTCGCCGCCAAAGTATTCAAAAATCTCGCCGCCAAGGTATTCGAAATCTCGCCGCCAAGGTATTCGAAAATCTCGCCGCCAAGGTATTCGAAATCTCGCCGCCAAGGTATTCAAAAATCTCGCCACCAAGGTATTCAAAAATCTCGCCGCCAAGGTATTCGAAAATCTCGCCGCCAAGGTATTCGAAAATCTCGCCGCCAAGGTATTCGAAAATCTCGCCGCCAAGGTATTCGAAAATCTCGCCGCCAAGGTATTCGAAATCTCGCCGCCAAGGTATTCAAAAATCTCGCCGCCAAGGTATTCGAAAATCTCGCCGCCAAGGTATTCAAAAATCTCGCCGCCAAGGTATTCGAAAATCTCGCCGCCAAGGTATTCGAAAATCTCGCCGCCAAGGTATTCGAAAATCTCGCCGCCAAGGTATTCGAAAATCTCGCCGCCAAGGTATTCGAAATCTCGCCGCCAAGGTATTCGAAAATCTCGCCGCCAAGGTATTCAAAAATCTCGCCGCCAAGGTATTCAAAAATCTCGCCGCCAAGGTATTCGAAAATCTCGCCGCCAAGGTATTCGAAAATCTCGCCGCCAAGGTATTCAAAAATCTCGCCGCCAAGGTATTCGAAATCTCGCCGCCAAGGTATTCGAAATCTCGCCGCCAAGGTATTCAAAAATCTCGCCGCCAAGGTATTCAAAAATCTCGCCGCCAAGGTATTCGAAATCTCGCCGCCAAGGTATTCAAAAATCTCGCCGCCAAGGTATTCGAAAATCTCGCCGCCAAGGTATTCGAAATCTCGCCGCCAAGGTATTCGAAAATCTCGCCGCCAAGGTATTCGAAAATCTCGCCGCCAAGGTATTCGAAATCTCGCCGCCAAGGTATTCAAAAATCTCGCCGCCAAGGTATTCGAAATCTCGCCGCCAAGG